>VYZW01017212.1:1797-49000 GCA_013401315.1 Balaeniceps rex
ATACATTTTTAACAAAGAAAACTTGAGGCAGTGAGAAAAACTCTTTACATATTATCCTTTTATAAGGCTTTTCTCCCCTGACTAGTTCACTGTTCTTATTATTCAAAGAAATGAGTTCTAGCTCCTTACCCTTTCCCCCCGCCCCTTCTCCTCTCCTTTCTGACACACTGTATTTGCTTTCGAAAGGAATTGGGAATTTTGAGCCTTTTCCGTTCCCGGTGTGCTGGCTGTTACAGAGGCCTTTCATTAGGAGATTACATAAATGGTACTTGAAGCAATAATGGTGCAAAACAATATTCTAAAGGAACAATTTATTCATGCGATAAGAATTGCCTCATTTATTTTCCATGGAAATAGATCTGATTAATTTAATGTTTCTATTTTCAAAGCCCATTAAACTGTAGTTTGCCTTTGGCAAATGCTACGGAGATTCACAGTGCTAAACAATGTTTTTGTTTTGTTTATAAAAAGTTTTATTTACTATTATTTTGTGACGTAGCTTCTTGTGCTCAGGTTTTGACAGTGGCAAATAAAATTCTGCTGAAAATAGAAACAAATAACAAGATTGACAAGAATAATTTCATCTTCCTAGCTGTGACCAAAAAATGCAAGATTCAAGAGAAAAGCTGAAATAATCTCATATGATGTACCCATAGGTGCAAGAGCTGCCAACCAGGCTCATAAAGGCAGAAACCTTGAAGGAGAACTCAAGGTATGGGGAACCTGATCAATCCCAAACTATTATCCTGTCTGTCTTTTAGGCAGAATTGCCAGCCTCTCCATGGAAATAGCTCCAAAATCTGCCATGAGGTGTTTGTGAAATAACTTCACCCTAGGAAAATGCATGTTGTATAAGCACCTTGTTTAGATGGTGTGTTTATCCATGGAAACCCCCAAGAAAGTAAGAGAAGGAAAAGGATATTTTTAAATCAAACAGTATTATCTGGATCATGTCCTGTCACAAGTTCATTTTCTGCATGTGGGAGTTTTTGATCAGAGATGAAATGACAGAGCACTAGTCCATGAGCTCTGGCACTGCTCTTGAGCACTGCAGGGTGGGTACCTGCCATTCCCATTAAAAGCTACAATTAAAGAGACAAAAATAGTGCTTACCTTATACAGTTTATGAACAGGATCATTTTTAGAAAGGGATTTATAGGAGTCTGAAGTCCTACTGTTTCTTCCACCTCTAGAACAGGGCTTTTGCTTTTCTTTTTTGTTTGTCTTAAAATAATTTCCTAAAGACAATCAAATTAAGCTACTTTGTAAAGAAAGTAAACTCTTCTTTTGTCTATTAGTACAGTAATAAAGTACACAATCCTTAGCACCCAGAGAACGTCCTTCCACCTTTGGCTTTAGTTTGGACAAGGAATTGTACTGTAATGATAGTCTCCAATGTGATAACCAGCATGTTTCTGTCAATCTTCATAGAACCTTATCCGGATTGTTATCATGCTCACATCAGCATCAAAATTAAGATGGTGGTTCAATTTCCACCCATGATCATGAAGGGAGTATGGAAGATCCAGAAGCATTAGAAATGTAAGTGATCACATTGAGAGAGAGGTAACATCTGTCCCCCCTATTTTGCATATTTGTCCTATTTTTGTTTAAAAACAAGATGGAGCAGTGGCATGTTCACAACTACGACCAAACTGTTTTGCCATTTTTGTCCTTTATTATAAACAAGCAACACTAACAGGTTGGCAAAGGGCTTCGTAGTAGTCCTGCAATTTACAGCATATCCTCTCTCTGCTTTCACATCCGTACAAAACAATCACCATGACACTCAGACCAAAACAAAGACTCTATTTTTGTCACACTGCTGCCCTTCAACATCAACAAGACACTTACCAGCACTACAATTTACTATTACATCATTTTGGACCTGTTCATAGTACCCAGGCCTATTTCATAGTTGACCTTTCTGCAACATGCGTTGGGTCCTGCAGGATATTATGAAAATAATTGTATAAATCCTAACTTTTGCTAGAGCTGAACAGATCCAACGTGAGGCAAACTTCATGGTACGCAGCTATTCTGAAGGTCTCAAAGGGAAATTGTACACTTTTTTGGATTGCCAGACAGTGGAGGCTTGGGGACATTTTAGAGACAGAAAGGGAAAGCAGGTTTGGGGGGGGGACTTAGAGAAAGGAAGCGGGGGAGAAGGCAGATTTACACACTCAGGAGAAGAATGCTAACTCCAAAGTACTTGCTAAGGAATTTACAGCATCTGCTGTTTGACTGAAACAAGCTCTCACAGGTATTGGCTATATTAATCCCAAGACACACTTGGGAACACATTTTCCACACACATGGTCATTATAAGCCAAGCGCCTTTAACTCCATTCCCCCCAAGAAAACAGCAAACATGCACATCATCTAGAGCAGAACAAAAACAAAACAAATAATCAAAAAGTTACCTCACATTCTAAAGCATAGAAAACCAACCTTTAAGTGGGAATCAACACAAATTTGCATCCCTAGCTATAAAACCTCAGTTACAGCTTGTAAGTGCAAATGTAGGTTTGCACATGTAGTATGTAATCACAACCACACATCAACATTTTAACTTTCAAAGTTAAACAGATTCAGGAGGTGCCAAATTTTCCCTCCAAATTCTACATTTCAGAGCCAGTTAATTGCTTCTCTGTTTGTAGAGGACAACAAAATAGCAATGAAAGCTTAGAGGACACTTTACCAGGAAGCATATTTAAGATTTATTCCCATGTCAGACATTATTAATTTCAAAAATGATACTTGGTATTAAAAAAGCAGTGATTTACATTTCTTTGCCAAATCACCTGATGTTGACTGTCCAGCCATCTGGGGTTTAGTTTTGTTTGTTTGTTTTCTTGTGGTAACTAATTCCCCAGCAGTCCTACTTCTTTGCACAGGTGGTGCCTCTGCAGTAGGGCACTCAGGACCATCAAATTTAGTGACTACTATGGGTGCCTAATCAACATCACTTTTCTGAGGAACACAGCTAGGGGAGGGAAATGAAGTCTTAAGGTTACTAAACCGGTTAATCCTTAACACATGGAACATAGAAAGGCAATTCTCTGGCCAGGAAAGCTCTCTCGCAACTGATTGTAGAAAGCCTAATTTGAATGATGGGAGTAAGGTGGTGTTCCAGCCAAGAAAGTTACAGATATTTTAAATGAGATAATTTGACCATGCTGAGGTTTTACATCTGCTCCTCCAGGGTATTTTTGTAATGTCCAAGATAAGGCCCTAAACCCAGCTCTAGATCATAAATTGCTAAGAAGGAGACCTATATTTTTACTAATTCATATGTGGAGACTATAAGCAGTAAAACCCTATATCTAGGACAAAATTCTGCAATAGACTCACCATATCATGCTACAGCTTCTTGCTCTAGGACAGAGACTGTCACAAAAGGCTCTAAGCAACATAGAATTTAGAGAAAAGTTTGAGCTCATAAATGACAGTTTATTTAAACATTAACAAGTGTTCAGTTGCCCAGTTTCAGTACTCTTGGAGCATACCGAATAAACTGTCTGCAAAGCCTCAGACAGGTGCCTTGTACCAACACAAGGGAACATTGCATTTTCCTAACTAGTAGCTATGTTCACATCCACAGAGAGTGACATGGACCACATTTTATCAAAGATAAAGTTTGAACTATCTTTTGAATTGTGTGTTGCCTATTTGCCAAATATAACAGAAAGGAACTACACCAAGTCTACCAATCACTCGACTTCTTTCCCTTGATGGAATCTAACCATAAAAGAATCTTCTTTGTTTCTCTAGGCTTATTTGGAAGTAATACATGCTGAAAGATATCTATTGCTTACACATTTTACAGGCTGATTATCTGTTGTTGTTTCTGCATATAAGTCTGTACAGTCAAACACTTAAATATACACTTTATTTAAGTAAACATAACCCTAGATCTCTTAAAAATGAAGCTCTCCATTTTTCTTTTTTTATAAAAAGTTTTGGTTCATTACCCCAGCTGTGCTTCCCACCTGGGCAGTGGCTTGAACAGACAGTTATTCTGTGGGGTCCACCTCCATTCACTTGAAAAGCCACAACTTGAGCCATTGTTGAGGAAGTCAATTACTCAAAGCTGTGCAGCTTAATGGCCACAGAGTACTTTGCTTCAGGTGCAGTGTTGCCATGGCCAGAGTTTTGGTGGTGGGTTTTTTCTAATGATTAGGTAGCCCCTTTTTGTAGGTATTTTCTTTTTTTGGAGGGGAGGAGTTTGAAGTGGACCAAAAAAACCCAAACCCACCACTAAATATCAGATTCACCAGTCTATGCAAGTCACAGCCTTAGAAACACATCCATCAGATACATCCAAGAAGAACTTCAACACAAAAATCTAGAAAACTGAACCAAAAATCAGAACCATTTCTTTGCCATTAGGGATGCTCATTGCAGAGCAGGGCCAAGTGCAGGATTCTGGATTTGAAGTTTTCAAAGCCTTCGCTGATCCATTGAGAGATACTTGCATAGAAGACAGACATATATATGTCATACACAGGCAGTTTCAGAGCTCAGTCAGACTGATGGACAGTATATTGGAGACTTAACTAGATTTAAATATCTTTAAATCGTTCTCTTAGATACTTATTTCAGTTACTGCAAACGCTCAGTTTAGAGCGTAAATCAGGGTGCTAACAAAGAGGGATTTTGGCCCTGAGTCTCCAGCCTATGCAAATCATGAGACAAGGACAAACTAAATGCCCACAGAGACAAGAGACAAGCTACCCTCCCCACCTGCAGCCGGTGAGGTGAAAAGCTGATCTCTAGGGTAAATCTAGAGCAGCCTCCTGTAACGTGCACTAAGCAGCTTGCTGCCCCTTAGCCTCTGTTGGCAAAGGCTCCTGTGGTACAGCAGTGACTCAGGAGAAGTTTGAAGAGCCCGTAGAGTATTGCTGCACCGCTGTGAAGATCCCTCCAAACAATATTGAGCAAGAAGACTCTCAGCTGCCCTGAGAGCTGAGCAGCCAGTGCCCTCAAGAGCATCACCAAGGGGCCTTACTTTACATGAGAAGAGGGGCTGGTTTCATACTGTTTCATTACAGAGCCAGAGGATGATGGTGCACCATCTAGCTCCACATACAGGCTTGGTTTTGGCTTAAGAAAGAAAAAAAAAAAAAAAAAAAGAAAGATACAAATCCACAGAAGCAACCATACTTACACAACCTCCACGTTCACAGAAAAAAGCCATGGCCTTCCTCTCATGTGCTGAAGCTGCCACCGTCTTTTCCTGTCCCAAATTGCTCTCCACTCTGGTGGTTGGTCAGTGATGTGCATTGATTTTATTTTTGTCAAACATCATTTAAAACCAGCACTCCATAAGCTGCTAAATTCAAACCCCAGACACCAGCTCCTATGTGAAAGGCACAAAAAAATAACTACTCCCCTCAACACCCACTCTCAAATACTTTCCCGACTTATTAGTGCAAATCTAACCCACCTGTGCAAGCTGGTAGAGAAGCACAGGCTGTGCTCGTCAGCAGTAGAAGGGGAGCAATAAACAAACACAACAGAAGCTATGACAGTGAAAAGCTGTCCTGCTCGCAATCAAGTCAATGGCAGAAGTCCCAACAAGAAACAGCGTTGCACCCTGCATCAGCAGCCAAGAGCTCAGTGCAATAATCTTACTTTCCCTGTGCTTTCCTGTGCAGCTTGCAGAGAAGAAATTCTCAGTGCGTTCCTTACACAGCTTATCCCTTATCTTCTTACTGGAAACACAAGAAAATTCTTTGCGACCAGACCCTGTGCTGTAACACTGATCGTATTTCGGTACAACTGGTAAATAAAGAAAAGTCTTACATAACAGTCTTCTTTCAAGACACTTAAATTTGCAGCTTCAACTCCACTTTATGCACTTTCAGTCACATAAAACAGTTTCCCTAGAAGAAAACCAGGGATGGTAGAAAAAGGCAATGTATTCTACAGGCCATTTAACAAATGAACATTTACTATCTGTTTGGTGTAAAGTGACAGCCAGCTTATTAGAGCTGACACTGATCCTCCCGAGTGGATTTCAGTGAGCGAGGCGCACAGGTGAAGGTCAAAGTAGCAAAGGAATTAAATGAAGAGAGGAAGGAAGCAGCTTCCTCTTAAGGACAGAAATTAGCTAACAAAAAAGCTATTCCTAATGCAGCCCTCGCTGGTTGGAAATGCAGCACTTGCAAAATGCTCTGTTCTCAAGAAATGCTTCCAAGACACTTTTCGAATCGAAGTTTTTTAGACCTGGTCACCAGCTCCATGCGCTGCAGGCACAACCCCAGTGCAGCTCTCGCCTGCAGTAAGGGCTCCGTGAACGCAGTTTGTGCCATGTAGCTGCCTGACTTACACGGTATCAAAGGCAACACATGTAATAGTCTCACTTATGAATCATATATCACTTTTGACATATGTGAGAAGGATAATTAACATGGGATGATCCACTTTTTAAAGTGAACAATAAGACAAACACAGCCGTGTTCTCTCCGCAAGTTTTAACTCCCCCGCCAGGCACGCACAGCTGGCTGGAGGGAGCCGAACAAGTTGTCTGTCTGCCCTCGGCAGACCTTCAACACCGCAGAGTAATTAAGAGTTTAGCCAAGAGGTGATCAGTTTTCGCCAAGGTTTGTTTAGCACTCTTGCTTTTGCCTCCCCAGGGCCAGCCCAGGCCACAGCCTCCCTGCAGCACCGGGACCTTGGCAGCCGCTGCCCTGCAGCAAAAGCTGGAGAAAGAACTTTGCATCCTCACAAGGGGAGATGCAGAGCTGGTGACAGAGGGTGTAGGTCTGGTGCGTGGCTCTGGAAAGAAACAGGGATTTGAGCCCTGGAAGTCCTGCCTCAGGCAAGGTGCACCGTCTTGTTGTGGCAAAACCCTAAGGGGAGATGGAGCCCATGCTGCCCAGATGGTCTGATTTTTGTTCCTTTTCATGTTTGCTCTGCTGAAATTCCAGCAGTGAAAATAAAGCAACGCATTTTTACTAACCCTGACTCCACTGCACCGAGAAGGGCAGCATATCTGTGCCCCAGCTAACGCACGTAGTCAAATTGAGGACGTGGGTGCTGGTGCACATGCACCTGACCTGGGCGGCTCGACAGCCTGGCACGGGCCACGCAGGACGGCTCTCGGCCACCTATCGTTGTGCCCCAACTCCAGGGCAAGCCAAGTTTGACTTCCAAAATTTGTGGATGCTTCAACTGGGCAAATACCAAATGGCTTTTGCATGAGCCATGTCTCGGGAACCCCCGCAACCAGCAGGTTTGTTACACCTTTCACATTTTAAAAGAGCAGAAGAGCAGCTGAAAGCGCTAAGCCCAACCTCAGCCAGCACAGCCCCCTCTGCAAATCTCTTACTCTGAATATTTCAGCTCCCTTCCAGAACTGGTTTTAACTCCTTCCTGACTAAGAATCCAAAAAGCATCAGAGCGAGCAGTTTCTGGCTATCAGTGACCCATCAACCTCTGGGCATTTTGGGTTTCCCTAACAATTCTTGAAGTCAGTGAGGTGCATTTGGGTTTGCAGGGAGAGGTTGCTAAATTAAATCCGACAGGTGCCAGCATCTCTGGTTTTAATCTCAGCGCTCTTCAGGCACACTTGTATGATACAAGGTCACAGACTTTATTCTTCCTTCACGTAGATATCACTTAAAACTATGAGGGCCTATCCTGGCCAGAGACAAATTAACGTGGCTCCACTGACTACATTAGGGCTCTGCCAGGGTACACAGCCCGGGGATGTGAGCATATAAAAACAGCATTATTTCTCTAGAAGTAGCTTTTCACCGGTTTCTCTTAGGTCTGACCAAAAATTTTTCTCGGTAACTCTGATTTATTGCAATTTTGATGAGTTGGCATTCTGGTATCACAAATTATCATGTACAGCTCCATGTGAGAGACCAATCAGGACCACAGAAACCAGACTGTTGTCACTTGATCTAACCAGGGATGAAGGTCTAAAAATAAGCATGTTTGAGAACAAATTTTTGATTCCTGAAATGCATCAGGCAAGTAATTTGGTCTATTGAATATTATGGTCACTTTTCAGAGCTAGGCATGGCATACAAAGCAGTACTTGACCCTTTTCCTCCTAAACACAAAGAGAAGGAAGTGAAATGGGTTACTACCTGGTTCCTCTACAATCAGGGGGGAAATTATGCCCATTTAGGCCACCAGACATAGCACTGGTGGCCCTGCATCCCCATGGGAGCTCACACAGGAACGGTTCCCAACCGTTTCCAGTTGTGCCGCATGTTTTTCCCATATGACAGGAGAGCTGGGCAGGTTTACTTTCAAAAAATGTTCTAAATTTGCTAGATGAATGAGTGACACAGAGCAGGTGTATTATCCCCATGCGTCATGACTTTCCCAGCAAAGTAAGGGTCAGAAATCCAACTTTCCGATTGTCAGTACTCCTTCACTCCTAGTAGATTTGAGTTGGTTTGCCAGACTATGAGTTTTTTGTTTGGCAACACCTCCTTCTTGTGCTAAAAAGATCAATACAGGAGTGCCTGAATGTCAAAGGCACACTCAGAAATATGCACACAAGGAAGATGGGATCTGAGAAGTTTGGCTTAGCCATAAAGTCCCAGATCTTCTCATCTGATCTACTCTATTTTCAATCAACAGTTTCAATCCTGACACTCTGGATAATATCCTGAGCTTCAGCGCATCTCCATGGAAGACCCCAAGGAATAGGTATATGTAGTCAAATACATTCCTTGGCTCTACACAATTTCTATGAGATACTGAAGAAAGCCGCTTGCATACCATTCACACTTAATATAGAGCACCTATTCAAATAAACATGCTGAGGTAGTGTCCTGGTTTCAGCTGGGTTAGAGTTACTTTTCTTCCTAGTAGCTAGCATAGTGCTGTGTTTTGGATTTAGTATGAGAAGAATGCTGATAACACACTGATGTTTTAGTTGTTGCTAAGTAATGCTTAGACTAGTCAAGGACTTTCTTTTTCAGCTTCCCATGCTCTGCCAGGTGCACAAGAAGTTGGGAGGGGGCACAGCCCAAGATAGTTGATCCAAATTGACCAAAGGGCTATTCCATACCATATGACGTCATGCTCAGTATATAAACCGAGGGGAGTTAGCCGGGGGGCAGCGATCGCTGCTCGGGGACTGGCTGGGTGTCGGTCGGCGGGTGGTGAGCGGTTGCATCACTTGTTTTCTTTTCCCTGGGTTTTTGTTTGTCTCTCTCGTTCTCCTTTACATTACAATTATTATTACTATTATTATCATTATTATTATTACTATTATTATTATTATTATTTCAATTATTAAACTGTTCTTATCTCAACCCGTGGGTTTTCTTACTCTTGCCCTTCCGATTCTCTCCCCCATCCCACCGGGGAGGGGGAGGGTGAGCGAGCGGCTGCGTGGTGCTTAGTTGCCGACTGGGGCTAAACCACAACAGGTAGAAATGAACTAATAACTAGCTCTAATCTCTTCTAAAGGTCACAAGCCTGCTAAAATGTTTTCAATGCATTTTCAAGTATGAGCCTACCCAAAACCTGTGGATCGCTTTCCTTCTGCTGGGTTCCCACCACGAGGTGCTTTCCCTCCCTGTGGAGCTTTGCCTGCAGAAGTTCAGGCCTTCCCAGGGCTTTTTCTTTGGGCTCTGACGTCTGCAGAGTGAGCACCTTTCACCAGATGGTCTGCCCACTGCTACCGCCCACCCCATCAACATCTCCAGGTGGAGGGTTAGAGTCCAGAAAACACGGGGGGATAGCAGGGAAACAGCTGAGCCACTTGACTTGCAACTAAGCACAATCCATTTAGAAGTCCAATTAGAAAAGTTACGGTTAATCACTATTCAGGAGAGAGGGAAGGAGGAGCAAAGAAGAAATCTTCTTGCTTAAGAGATAAGGACAACATTATCTAATCCCAGCTGAAGTTCTTCCCTTTGTGCCTAACAAAAGTTCACTCCATTGGGTCCTCTGTTCAGCTCTCCCAAACCAATCTAGCTTTCATCCGCTATTCTACGTTATTCAAAGAGACTCTTCCAGCAATCAGGAAGAGCACGGGTACTCATCCTCTGAATTTCCTTTTAGACAGCACTGCCACCTCTGGCAATCTCAGGGACCCCTATGAAGGGCTACGAGACCCCCTACACCACAAAGCATTTCCGTATGGACCAGTGCCACCCATTTTATGGCCCATTAAGACCAGATAGCCACCTGGGGAGATGACTGAAGAATGAAGAAAGGAGTTAATTGGACCAGGTACGCAAGAAGCGAAAGAAAGTTGGCACGCTGTCACTCACACTACTCTAGCTGATTACACTGGTGGTAAACCTTGCACGCCAAGACCACATTTTCTTTCCAGGCCCAAGAAAAATACGTGCTTCCTCCTGTGTTCATTAAGTCGGTATGAAGACTGGTACGCAACTTGTGAAAAAAAAAAAAGCTTTCCGTGGCTGTGCCATCCTGTATGTGCCTCTCCAACAACTTGCTTCAAGCCCATTTTATTTCCTCTTTCATCACCAGAACTTTCTGCCAGAAATGACACACTAAGTATTTGGCTTTGAAAAAAAAAAAAAAAAGGGGAATGGGGAAAAAACACATCTGCACACAGAGTGATGGTTGTAAAGAGAGCAAGAGCAATGTCAGTGCTCTTTGGAAAAAAAATTTACATAGGCCAAAGGATGACTGCCAAAAAATACTAATATCCTTTATTAGACATTGCATGTCTTAATCCCATTTCCCTTAATGCTTTATTACACATTTTACCTTGTATGACACTGTTGGAGATTTAAAGCCACCTCAAAGAGTACAAGAGTGTATAAAAGAAGCAAAGAAACATTTTGATTTCCTCTTTACCAAAGAGGAGAAAACAAACTAGTGAGGAGAGTAAAGTGTTAAAAAAGTATAATCTATTTTTCAGTCTTTCAAGTATCCTCCCTACATACAGTCATGCAGGCCTACCAAATCCATAAAATATTTCATTTTTGTCTCCTCCTACAGGTGCAGCATAATTTCAACCTCCAACAGAGTGTACAGGTTTCTTGGTGAGATTTTCAGCAAACATTAAAACCAAACTGTCCAAGGACTGGAGTCTTGCAACATGAAACTGCAAAGATTTTTGAAGTGAACATTATACTCCTGTGTCAACCAATTCCAGTGAGACTCATCATACATATTTACCTGTATGCACAAATCTTTAAAATATGAAACTCCAGATATGGTTATTTTTACACAATGTATTTATATTATGAAAATTAAAATAGATTTTTTGTTATTCTAGCATTTATCAGCCTTGACTTCATGCTTCATTTAGTTAAAGAGAGAAGGGAAAGAAAAAGCAGCAAATAAAAAAGTTTTCATGAAAACGGCCCTATTTTAGGAGGAACCTGGTACAATCATCTTTACACTGCCAACACACTTCCACACGCCATCTGGATGTAAACCACTTTAAACAAAAAGCATAGATACGCCGTTACAACTTTTTTCAGTCTGTCTGTAGAAACTGCCACATGTGCAACTGGGAAAAAGTATCTAACCCAGCAATAGCTTTCCCTTTCCAAGAGGAAATATTTGCATCAGTGTAAGCAAGTTTTAGAAATACAGAAATAAGTGCCTAAAAGCTGAGCTATGTTCACTTTCCACTGACTTCAGAGATAGGACTGTTCACATAAGATGAAGATATGGTTCAAAATAATGTAATGATACAAAAATATACACTGAAATACAGAAACACAAGTCTCGAACAGCAGAAGAAAGCATTCTAAAAAATTGTGTTATCACACACACATTTACCTCCTTTTTTACATTCAAAGCATATGAAAGTCCCAGTCCAAAATGTATTGACAGAAAAAGTTGCTCAACCACCTAAACATCACATTTAACACACTCACTGCTCTTACAGAGTGTCGGTATGGATTTAGTCTCACAGACAGCTCAGAAGAGTATGGGCAAATACTATCACCTGATAATAATTACCATTTGTTCTCATTTTCCTTCCGTATATACCGACAAATCTGCTTTTTCTGCTTTTTCAACTGAAGCAGCCAATTACCTGCTGTGCTTTGTAAGCTCCCATCCACGCTCCCCAGGAAACGGATAATGTGCCGTGCAGCACAGTGGGGAGAGCTCACTCGGATGCAAAATAATTCTGAACTTACTCAAGTAAAGTCTCTCTGCTGCATTCACAGGCTGAGCTATGTGTTAACTGTATTTATTCACTGAAAGACTATGCTTTACAGTTATAACCCTGGCGAATACTGAGCATTTAAATAATGCTACTTTTTCTTAGCCGCACAAAGGGGTTTTATTCTTCCACCACAGCTGTACACAAAAGAAAAGAGTGCCATTTCAAATCAAAACTCCCGAAGTTACTACTTACCAGCTTGTGATTATGTATTCAGTAAGCCCGATGAGCTGAAAAGATTTTGTTGCAGAAGACCAAAGTTACAAAAAAGCAGGTAAAGTTAACAAAAATGAAGGGAAACTAGCATAAATCCTCTCTTCATTCATCTACTTAAATGTTCCTGAAGACTAAAAAGGACCTTAAAGAAAGTGCTCTCAGCAAAGACTACATCCTCTTGTCAGTCAAACCCTACATAGTTTCAGCTAGGCATCCGTCCAAAAGACATGGAATTATTCTATTTTTGTCTCCCAGTGCAAGTGGAAACTTTTTTACAGATTTGTGGTGAGGATTTCAGTTTTTGTAGTGGTCAGCTAGTAGATGAATGTAATTAAAGACCCTGTTACGCATAAGACTGTTCACAAAGGAGGAACTGAATAAATTTGGAGATAAATAACAGCTCCATTACAATACAGTCTGATATAGAAGCACAATAAAAACTTTCAATGAGGTTAAAAATCCAGATGCAGTTTACTGGAAGAAAGTTGTAAAAACCTTTTTTTTTAAACAGCATTGTTGTCAGGAGTAGTGGGACAACAACACATTTTCAGCAAATGTAGGCTTATCTTTTTTAATGAAATCATTTTAGTTGAAAAAAAATTAATGGTTTTACATGGAAAGCTAAACATTTGTTTTACCACCCATGTTATGTCTGGTATGTTACTTTTTTTATTCAACACAGGTGTTTCCTTAGAAGTACTTCACATTTTGCCTATTGCTGACTTATAAAATAAACCTAAACCTCTGACTTTGTAAAGTATGAAAATACTTTGGAAATGACATGTTTCACTTCTGTTGCATTTAATTTTTACTCTTATTATATCACTAAGAAAGTCGTTTCCTGTGTACATTCAGTCTGGAAGCTGACACTGAAACTCAGCGTACATCTCTACTGATCCCTCGAGCTCTCCAGATACGAGGCTTTCCTCACAAGGGAAGCTTTTGGTTCAATTCCCCAAAACTCTGTCATCATCGAGGAGGCTGAACTTTTGCCCCACTGCCTTCTCCTCTCTGCTCCAACTTCCTTACCCATTGCCCCTTTCACACTTGCTCATTATTCTGCTCCCATCAAGCTCCCTTTGATGTCCTCCATTGCTGCCCTTTTCCATTACACACTGATAACTCTTTTTAGTCTTCTTCATAGCTCTAAGTCCCTGTCTCCTGGTCCTGCTCACCAAGTGAATGTCCTACCCTGCCAGTCAGTCTTAGGGCTTCTCCAGCCACCGCTGCCTGCTGGGCTACCTTCCAAGCTACTCCTTAAGTGTAGAAAGCTCTCTCCTGAATGAGTCCATAAAGTAAGCTGGTCCTGGCTGTCATCATCCTTCAGGTCAAAGCCTTCATCCAGATGCACTAGAAGACATTAGTCAACCATAAGAGTAAGTTGGAGTGTTGTGAGGAACAAACAGAGAAGAAAAGAAGCACTCGCTGTCCCCGTGTTCCCTGGTTCTCCATGCTTACACGTTGCTTTTTTGCTCTGATGTTTCAAGTTTCCTTACAGTGTGAATGTCCTTTGGGTAGGAAATACCTCTTACTACATTTTGAATTAGTCTCTAGTATAACAGGATCCAGTCTTTTTACACTGCTGGGCATTATCGCAAAGCAAGCAAGAAATAACCTCTTTCTTTAACATCTTGCTACTTATTATCTTCTTCCTCAAATCACAGCTCTTGCAAGATGTAGCTTCAGCTGAATGAAGAGATTCACTTTAATTTTAGGGACGAAAAAGGGTGAGAAAAAAACCTCTGTGTAGATGGGTGCACATTGTAGATGGGTACACACACATTACCAGAAAAGACAACAGGCTGTTAAAGCTTCAGCAAGACCAGAAATTTGCTTCCCTTTGAAACATCTCAGGCACGTTAGTGTGCAGGTTTCCCTAACCAGGAACATGACATGCTATCATCCCATCCTTTAATTCTCATGTTTGCTGAGAGTGGGCCAAGAAAATGTGAAGGAGACAAGCATGAGCTGAGGCACAGGGGTGGAGGCAGAAGGGCAAAAGGAAGCCCTAACTGCCACGGTGCAGCTCTGCTTAGATTACATTTGGGGAGGCAGGATAAGGATAAGGCAGGATTATCTTTATTAAACTTGTCTGCCCTTTTCTTGCTGACATAGGCATTGAATTTCTCTATTTAACCCTTAGTTACAAGGATCCCTGGTAATCCTTCACTCCTTGCCCTTGCAACAGGTAGAGAAGCATTTTACCTCAGGTAGTGCTGCAGGGGTACCCAGGAAACCATAATCATTTTTAGCATCATTTTCCATTCAGAGTTTCTGAAAAATGACACCTTCATCCACTCCCAGGCCTACAAGCCTGCCTATATCTGCCCTGCCTGGTGCCTAGTGATGGGCTATTCCCATTTATCTTCTCCCGAGGAGCCATTTGAGTCCAACCTTTAGTTCAATTGCCTGGCACCCTCTCCCATTGTAAGACTGTGGCTGTTTTTACAGCTTGCCCCTTCCCAGGTGGCCTTTCTCATCAGTCCTTCTGTGAGCGTGCTGGGCAGAGTGGCCTAGTCCTTGCACCCACCACAGCTCCATCTGCACCTCTTGAGCCTGGTGCGGCTGGGGAGAGGACTGCGCCTTCCAACCTGAGCCAGCAGAGAGTGTTTGATTTTTCTTGTGCCTGCCCAAATGCAGTGCCAGTTCTAAAAGGATGAACGGTGCCTTCAGGATGAACTATGATTTAGGGAGTTTTCAATTTTCCAAAAGACCTGTGCTTTTATGCACTCAGTGCAGCTCCCAAGTAACAAAAGACCCAGGGTGACATAACGTAGAAACCAAGGCTCTCAAACCCTAACTTCGTCACAGCAGTGAATAGCCTGCCAGCATTTCCATGCCTTCTCTCTGCAGTGGACAACCCAAAACAGACAACCGGCACTGATGCAGGTCATTGTTAAACTCCACTGCCAGGACCTAATATTGAATATGATTCCCAATCTTTCTGATATCCAAAATTTAGGAAAATAGTCAAGGCTTTGCACATACACTATTATTAATGTCTAATTAACATCACATTTCTTGCTGGCTGGCTATCAGCCACTATTACACCAGTATGACACTGACTTTTAAAATGGAGATGCTTTATGGCACCTATTGCTTAACTGTCTTGTTCTAAAATTGCCTGGTCTCCAAAATCCATCCATTTTAAGCAGTTCCTGAGAGGCAAAAAGCTCTGGATTAAGATTACTGTTCCATTATTGGTCAGAGTGTTAATTTCCTTCCTGTGATACCAGGCTGCTTATCATTTTTGACAACACGTTTAATTGCTGTTGCAACCCCCACAGCTTTTTCATAGGTGCTGTCAAGATTATTTTAATTAAAATAATATCTATACAGAGGTTAATGAAAACTGGGAAAAAATTCCAGCAGGAGTTTGTCATCCGCCACTCTTCATTAACAGGTTCATAAGAAACCAAATTCCCACAGTCCCCACGACTCGTGGGGACCAAGTGGGACCAGGAAAACACCCCTGGATGGCTTCCACGGAGCTACAGCTCCAGCTCACCCAGTTTGCCATGCAGATCCAGAGCCCTTTCCATAGAGTAGCTGTCAAAGTCCTTGGTATTCAGCCCATTCTCGCTACTCTCCTCAGAAATACTAATGACCATGGGGCATATAAAATTTCCCTCATTATGTCAAATGCTACTTTGATAGCACCATAGACACAACCTGGCATCACCTGTACTTTATCAAAGATAAGATGATTTAGTATCAAGAAATGCATTCCTTCTTATATGTTTTAAAAACAACTAAATGATACCACATGTGGGAATCCAATGCTTCCAACAGCAAATGCACTCAGACAGACACACCCACTACAATTTTTTTTAAAAGCAGACTAGTCTCTGCTTCAAATAAATCCTGCATATAATTAGACAAATCAATATCTATTGAACAACATTTTTCTTTTTTTTCAGATAGTAACCCTCACTTAGCACTAAACCATATCTCTGCAAACTGTTAATCTAGGAAATTACAGGTTTTCAGTCAAACCAGCTCAGTTTGTTTCTATGTATGGTTACAGTCCTAAAACTTTGCAGGCTGTTTCAGTAAAGCTTCTTGCAGTAACACTCGCATAGTGTATATCTTGTTCATTACTAATTCTTCTTCCATTTTAAATAGTATTTACTAACTGCCTATGTATCTTTGTGTATAGGTGACAACAGGCACATCAGTCACCTTCCCTTCAGCTAGGCTGGGCTGCACAAAGATTAAGCAATGCCTTTGGAACCAGTTGGCTATAACTTCAGGCTCCTCTTCTAGCTCAGCTACTTGTTTTTTCTGTGTTCTCACTTTCTGTCCCACTATCAAATCACCACTATCAGTTGCTTTTTATCCGAAAAAATGAAAAACCTCCTTAGATGACCCACCTCTGTGCTGTGAATGCACACCCATGCCCATTGAAGAGAAACTGCAAAGTCTGTATCTCTGTACGAGCAGCAGAACTAGCAAAGGTTGTTTTCCTATAATTTCCATGCTGTTTATTATACTTCCTAATCTCATTTCCTTACCATGTCCCATATTACACCCATTATGGCTCCCCTGCTTCCTTCTGCCAGACTCCTCACGCCCATCTCCAGATCACAGAGACTGGCAGTTTCTGTAAAAGAGAGCAGCTAATTCCTCACCTTTACCTTAGTAGGAAACCACCTTTTGGGTCTCTTTCCACTGGATGCTGACTTTGATAAAACTTGTAGGAACTTAGTATCTATGAGATGTTGGGATTTTACAGACTTTCCCAGTTACACAGCTGTCAGACATGTCCTACTACTACCTGCGAAGTGACCACCCCAATGTGAGGATACTGAGTATGACTGACAAAACTCATACTCCATTCTGGAAAGCAGAGCTCTCAATGTCGCAGCATAACACAATACAGCTGGTTGAAACTTCTTACAGGCTTACTGTTGTGTTACGTAATGCTCACGTAAAAAACATGCAGTTGTTAAATAAACTATGTATTAGTACAAAAAAAACCTAGGAAACAAACTGGAAGAAATCCCTTATGAGGTCAACAATTCTGCTCTTCATCAAGGGGAGACAGAAAACCGAGGGCTTACTGCAAATAAGGAAAAATCAGTAGGCACGGCCAGTATCAGAGATATTTTCATGGAAAGTTTGGCCAAATGACTGGTTCACATTGGATCTGAACACATCATATTCCCCCCATCCTTCCTGCAAGCATGAGCATTGTTCTATCTGCTTTACATTTGCAATTCTGTTAGTGGGAACATTTTTTAATGTAAAGTTGCCAAACATAAACAGCCCTGAATAGGAATAATTAGAGCAAGTTAGAAGATTAAAACCATGGGAACAAACTGAAACATACAACAACTTTTCTGTAGCTGTGATGTTCTGTGGGGGAGGCAGGGGATTCTTGTTCTCTCTCGCTCACTCTCCATCGGAGCTTTTTCTAGTAAAGGGACAGCATTGTTGCTCGCTCTCAGACTCAGATTTGCTCATGCCTTTTTCGTGACTGTGATGATGCCTCAAAGCCTTTTCTATTAGCCTTTCCCATTATAAACCTTCTTTAGCTTGTAACAGTTCAGATGCTTTCTGCTGTAAGGATAAAGGAGCTCTTCACTCCTCACACACTGCAGTGATTCTGATTACTGGGAGGGTATTTGAAATGTAATATTGTGAGGAGAGGTGTAATTATGTCTGGTTTTGAATGGAACTATTCTAAGAGGCTTTGCAAAGGCAGACTTTCATGGCTGCTATAGGCACTTGGGGTCAAGCAGTTCATTAGGAAATTATCAGGACCTGAAAATGGTCTGGTTGTTTTTTGGATGCTTGACAAATTCCACCACCTTCTCAGGAATCTGGTATTAATTGTTCTCATTGTAACCGCTGACACTGGTCAGTATGCACTGGCATCAACACCAGTGCTCCTTAGCACTCCTAATGGTACCACCACCATGGGGCTTTTTTCCTGGCTACCGGATGTGGTTGCATCCTACAACTGCATTCACACAACAAAACCTATCTTTTCTGCTGAGCCTGCATTTCTTTTTTTCTCTCTTTCTCCTTGCATCCAACGCAAATTAAATAGCATCCCAAATTCTGTTAAGATTAGGGCACATTTCTTGCTCCGTACAGCTTATAGCCAGAACTGGCCTCCCAAAAACTTGGCAGGGGGAAGAAGCAGAATAATCTTCCCTCTTTGAATTTAAGGTTTGGATTTTATCCCTTTCTGGTTTATCTCTTCCTATTTTACTTTTGATATATTCTCATTTATGTGCGTTCTCAATCCCTGTTTAGCCTTGCTCTGCCCTGCCCCTGCAGCAACAGGACTATTGGCGGTGCATACACTAAGGCACACACCCAAGCCCTTGCATGATTGCCACTTTAGTTTGCTCCTAATCTTCTGAGTAGAAAACGTGAGCTTCCTTTCTCCTTTTCTGTCTTCTTCACATATTTATTCCAGCAACTTAATAATGTAAGATGTGTTGTACAAGCAATGGAGAAAGCCACCGCTGTTAGAGCAAACCCAGCTTTTCACTTCTCAGGCAGCCTGACCTACCCCAACAGCACTGACGAGAAGGCCAGGTCTCTGCATGCTCTTCCCACCCATACAAGCACTGTGGCCCAAAACAAGGAGTTTAACGAGGGTTTTGCCAGGATCACCCAAAGTCAGCTTTTCTGAAAAATCTTCCCATTTTGTCTTGTTTATGGCTGCAGCGCCCAGCCTGGCTCCCTCATCCTAGTGAGACCTGCTGGATGCAGAACTTGTTTAGAAATCTGGCCTGAGGAGTGATCAACCAGTTTTTAACATCTTCTTTTTTGGAAATACTACCAGTCAGACTTAAGCAGAGTATAACCCATATAACCCTCTCAACATATGTCTCAAGGGAGGAACAGATCCAAATTTGGGCTTAAAACATCAAGGCCCCTTGGGAGCACAGGCTGCAGGCAGCATCAGTCAAGCACGGGCTGAGAGGACTGCCAGTAATCTCGAGGGCCATTCCTGGGGATTTTCCACGAGCTTGAGTTACAGTCTTTTGGGAACACATAACAGTGCACCCAAAGCAGCCTGGAGAAACGCTACAGAAATCACATAACCTCTACCAAGGTCAGTTTTCATGCAGCAGTTGAATGTTGTGGGTCTCAGTAACCATATCCAATCATGCAAGAATGCCAGAGCCACTGAACTCCTTCCACAAAAAATGGGTAGTCTCCATGTTCTAATGTCCTCCATCACAGGACAAAATGAAGGCTTTGCCATCCAAAGAAAAATAAGCTGAATGGCTCAGTGGCTCATGTGCAGAAACATGTGGACTGGATAGGGAATAACACACAGAAAACAGCCAGTGAGTGTCAAAAGTTCAGAGAAGCAGTAACTAAACATCATCCTATTTCAGCCCTATAGACAAAGACTTCACAAAAAATCAAGTCAAAAATCACAAGCCTGTTGTGCAGGAGAAGTCATAAGTACATAACTTTTTAGAATAAATGGCTTCCCAGTGAGGCTCCCTATAAATTATGATCTCTTAGAAGTCAAGCTCAGAGAATAAAGTACCAGTAGATAGCTCCAGTCGCCAGGCAGGAAGGAGGACGCCTGTGACAGTGACAAGACATAAATATGTATAATTTCAAGGAAACAACACTATAACTTTTCCATGCCTCTGCCTAGCAACACAGTCTCACCAAATGGAGCTAACAAAGGTGGTGTGCACTTCTGCTATAGAAAATGCAGAGACAGCAGTCTTCTACCGCAGGAAGTTGATAATATTGTGTTAAACCAAAACCTGCATTTTTAGGACTAACCATGTATCAGTCTCCTGCAAATTACTATCAGGAAAAAAAAATGCCTTTAAGCAGAGTCACATACTCCAATAGCCATATACTTAGATATCCAGTAGCAAAGCAACAACTTTTTGGCTTCTTATGACAAAGTATCAGATTATTTTTGCCAAATTTTACTTTAGGATTACAAGGCATCCTAATAAGTTTTACTTTCCCTTTAATGAACAAGAAAAAACATTGTAATAAATTGTAAATTATATTTTTTAAAAACATTGGAGGATTAAAAAATCAAATATTCTGTGATATTTTATGGTGAAGCAACATCTGTACCTTGTTCTCAGGGAATTTCAAGCAGTACAACAGCTCTTAGCAGTAACCACCATCAGAAGGAAGCCAGACATCTAAAATAGGATATCAGCTGAGTTAAATTAACCTGCATATTGCTATATACTTGGATTTTATATTAATACAGTGTTAAAAAGACATTATTTAAGATATGAAGTTACATGTGGGGAAGCTTGAGTACTCCAGCTTTTCCTTGACTCATTATTGCCCAATTCAAAATGCTGCCCTGACTTACACACTTGTATTCTATTTTGTCTACAAGGTTCTGCCTCACTGAGTACACAGTACACATGTCACTCAATGAACAGTATTTTATAACTCCTCAGCCCTCGTGGCACTGCACGTTTCTCAAACCCTGTGGTATCACCCACTACTTTGCTCTTGGATTTTCTTATAGCACTCACCACTACCACATTCAAGCCCAGCACAAATGTGAAATGACAGCATGACTCTCCCTACCAGTGTTTCTCTGCCATGAGTGGGTACCAGCAATCAGACTATTATGCAGTAATTTTGAATGTTCTATTCCTTCCACCAAAGTTTGTAATGAGGTTTTGAAAAACAAACTTTCTTTTGGGAAGATGGGAGGGTTTGATTCCAAATTCATTCTATAGAGGGATTTCTTCCTTCACCCCACCCCCAATGTAATCTTTCTTCCAGAGCTGTAGATTGAAACACTGATTTACTCACCACCACTATCGGCAGGATTCAGCAAACTCCCTCCCAGCACATCCAAAAATAAAGCCCCAAATATTTTTTATTTGAAAGGCAAGTTCAGTTTTATAGACACAGTTGGCCCCACCATCATAACTTTCTCCACCCCAGCTTCTCTGCCTGTGCTGGACACCCTCCTTTAACTTCCTCACTCAGTACATTAACACATCACTGGTCGTTATTAAACCGTGACAGCAGCAGGAGTACCGCATCTCAAGATACCCACCTTTTTGATGAGTCTGTACAGTTCCTCAACTTCCAAAGGCCAGCTGGGAAAATGCTTCATGGGCTAAAATTACGTTACTGGAACACACTGTTTTTTGGAACCAGCTCCGTGTTGATGTATTCTGTGTTCCTGTATTCATCTGTGACATTTATTAGGAGGCATCATCAGATTTGAGCCAGCAAGCCTGAAGATGTGCTTCTATTTAAAGATGTGTAGAAGTCCATTGCTTTTCAGCAAAGCACTTGAACATGCTTTTAATTTTATGTCCATGGCACTGGAGCATGCACTTAACCTTTTTTTGGAATTAGATTGACTATTTCTAGATAAGTAATGGACAGCTACCAAACATGGTTGTTCCAATTCATTGATACAAGACATTCATTTTTGCAGCTGCCTACCTGGGAAAACAGATCAGGTGTACTGCACAGGCAGGGCTGTGCCTTGCGCTGCTCTCGTCCTCAGGGGTGTTCACTATAATAACTCTCTCTGCACCATTCAGGACCCAATGAATAATTCAGCAGAGTTTCATTACTCTACCAGTCCTGTTTTGTTTACTGGAATATCATCCTGTGGTTCAGCACCCATCTGGCTTTAGGCATAAAACCTGTGGAAAATGTAACAGTTCACAAAGGTTGGAGGGAATCTTTGATGCTGGGGTCCTATAAACTCACAGTACCTTTGATTTTCTGTTTGAGAGAGAAAGTCAACTGACCTGAGAAACTCGGCATAAACTAATTGATATGTACATCTTGACTCCTTTACAGACTGCGGCAAAGTTCGGTTCTCTCACTGGATTACTTTGAATTGAAAACAAAACACACGGGAATTTGGGAGGTCTTCCAAGGAGCAGCTGGGGATGCTCTGTTCCTCTTACATGTTTAGGGTAAGCCCCGTGAACTTTATTCTCAAAATGCAAACAAAATAAGTCTTGATCTATACTGCAAGAAGTCTGCCAGTATCCCTCTCACACAAGTATTATGCTAGTAGACATATGGATCGTAACATAGAACACAGCAGGATTTCACTATCACAGAAATACTGTGTAGGGGTGAAGAAAAGTTACCAAATATTTTGACCAGACCAGCTTGACAAGTGAAAATCTGAAGTCTATGGTTATTACACCCGATATCAGTGCTCCTATGCCCATGAACTTACCTTTGACCTTTTCCATTAAAACAGTTATTAGTAGTTCTCTATTTAATGGTTAATAATAGGAGCTCCTGCAGAATATAAACTTACTGCTAAACTATTCTGGATTAAAAATGGGAAGCATATATTAACATCTTCATTTAGATCAATAGCAATACAAATAATTTCTTTTCCTTTAGACCATCTGCAAAACTGATAAAAATCCAGAAAGATATGTCTGCTTTTCAGTCATTTCTCTTCAGAAAGAGAACAAAATCAGTTTGAACTTGAGTAGCAAGTGCCATTTGTGCGAAAGGAACAGCAAGTTACTCTGACTCACTCACACCTCTTGATAACTGAGTTATACCAGAGACTTTCTGTGTCTCCTATGCCCTCTAGCTTCTAGAAGATGTATTTACCAATCCCTCTCAACTTGAGCATGTTTGTATAGTTTTAATTTCTATGCAGTCACTAAAAACTTACTGAAACAGAAAAGTTTCTCTTCTTCCCAGATATAATTTTTACCTGAGACTGAAATGAAGACATGAAAATGTTAGTCTGGATTCTCGTTTACATTAAAGGCACTTCATACTTCTGTGGCAATATAAACGGGCTTTATAGGTACACATTATATTTATATCAATTTAGGGTCCTCCGTGAGTGCTGTAAAGGAGATTCAGCTCACCTGAGAAATGCCACCTGAATTCCAGGAACTGGATATACTCATATTGAGAAAAAAGTTAGTTGTGAGACATATGGGATATTACTTCTTAGTCTGACTTAATTACAAAGTTGAATAAGGTCATTAAATGGTATACAGCAAAAAGCACCTAATGTACAAATCGCAGTATTTTCTAATCAGTATGCTGGAGGCTGTACTTTGTGAAGCCCCATCAGGTTGAATTTCTGATTAGAGAGTAAAACCTGGGGGGAAAAAATGGGCCCATAAAAAATGATAAGCCTGGTGTCCATAGCTAGAGATCCCGCAGCCTGCAGGAGAAAGCAGTTTTCTTGCGCAGTTTAGGAGGGCTGATGGAGCATGATCAGCTTAAAGCTGGCTGGCTGGGAGATAACTCAAGTTAACTTTTATCTTGACATATCATCAAGAGCTCCTGAAGTAGAAGTGTATTTCACCTGCCAAATTACTAACATTTGTAAGAGTAGGGGCTTTACGTCAAATCCTGCCTGCCATATCATTAGAATGGCACTACTGGCATAAAGCATAACTTCTGCAAACGTTGCAAGGAATGCGCAAAATAAGCAATAAAACTTTTGGTGAGGGGAAATACTGGTGATTACAGTGAGAGAAAAGTCTCGGGGACCCTGAGGCTACTGGGGCTGTTCTTTCTGCGAGTGGGACACTTTGGCAACCTGTGCTACCAAGAGACAGGACACAGTGCTAAGGCTTTTATTTACCAGTGCTGCAGCTGTAGATGCTGTTGTTGTAATTGTTATAAGGTGGCATTCCATCATCTTTCAGAAAGTCACTGGAACAACTGAATAGGGACACTAATCCTATCAAGAACTTCAGTCACAAAGACATTTCAGTTAGTTAAATACTAAATGCATATGGTTTTAAAATACACAATTATAAAACCAGGGCTTCGACACCCGAGGAGCAAGATAACACACAGCTCTGCCACTGGCTGGTGGTAAATGGTACAATATAGACATTTTGTCTCTTCTGAGAACCTTAGTTGGGAAAGAGAAGCAAAAGGCAGCTTCACATAATGCAAACAAAACTTTTGCACATTGAAGTGTGTAACCTTACCAGGAGTAAGCTTGAACTAGAAATAGCCAATGCATAAAGTTTATGAAGTATATGACTTCACTGTCAATATACGTAAAGTGTTTCAAATGGCTTGGTCTCTGATCTGCTTATCTGGAAGTCTTTTAAATGAAAACTAAGGCAGTTTTCGTTTAAACTCTGCAATTCCAGCATTCGAAGGTCAGATCTATTTCCTTTTTCCATTTAATTCTCTGCTTCTATTACATTAAAAACACAAATCAATATTCATTTTCATAGGTAATTTAACTCTTAGATAGTGTCTTTAACTACAGAATGATAAAGAAGAATTTTCCAGGCTAGAAGGAAAGAACTGTTTTAACTAAGAGTAAAAACCTTGCTTGGCAAATATACACACACTCAAAAACATCACTGGCAGCATTGTCTTCTTCAGCCCCTCTAGAAGAACTGACATGCTAAAAAGCACCTCTAAGCTACTGAGCCTCTTCCATAGACAAAATCTTCCTGTCCACATGAAAGTCACTGCACTGGTATTGTCATCCTTCCCCCTGATGCGTTTGCTTGGGATTCATTTGCAGTAACAGGCCATTCCTACCCACTAGTAATAATAACTATGATGTTGTTCAATATAAAAACATGGTTATATCATCAGCTAAAAATGGAATTATAAACTATCTATGTAACTATTTTAGGAACATATGCTAATTAGAATAATTGGCTCCTTCCACAACAAGAGATAGTGAAGACCTAAAACAGCCTTTCAAGCATGTCAGCAGAATAATGGGCAAATTAATGTGGCTGACATAATTGATTTGGACTTTCAAAGTGTTTGCAAAGCTACAAAGAAGCTATAAAGACTACAAATAGCCACAGGATGAAGTTCTTTCATGGAGCAGAAATGGCCTGAGAGGGAGCAAACAAAAAGTAAGCAAAATATCTGATTTTCTAAACAGCAAAAGAAAAGTGTTCCTTATGGTCATGATTTATAACTTGCAGCAAAGCTCTACAGGAAGACAGCTGACTCTGCAACAGATACAGGTCAGTGGGACCTCCCAGGATGGGAACAATTGGGGTCCATGGGCTGTCTCCATCAGCCCTGGGAGTGGAGGAGGAGGCACCCTCCATCATGCCCAGCACTCTGGGCCGCAGCTGCTGCGGGGGTGGGGGACAGGAGCTGGTGAGAGGCAGCTAAGCACGGAGCTACACTCCTCCTCCTGCTCTGACAGTGTTGGCACCTCAGGAGACGGGCAGGACATGCAGCAGGAAGCAGCCTTTATATGCCTCTCTCCCAGGGGCCAAGAGGAAACACCTTGGCTGCAGGGCAAGGCTGGGCGCCAGTCTGGAGGAGCAGAAGTTATCAATCCCCCTTCCTTCCTTCCTTGTGGAAGGGCTGGGGCACAGCCTGTCTCCGTGGCACCTGCCAGCCCTGGAGCAACCTGCCCTAAACCAACCTGCCAGCCCCTAGCACTGCGGACATCCAACCTTTCTGACCTGACTGCCAGAGGGGACTTCGAGATAAGAGAACACCAGCGACACTTGACTAGTGCTGAAGGAGACAAAACACCATGTTAAGGAAAACAAGGTAACGCACTGAAAACACTAATCTGACTGTCCTCTCCACCTCCCCGTGCTCTAACATGAACTGTGGCCTCTCAGGGAAATGCCTGGGGCATCTGGCAGGCAGCTCACAAACAACGCTGCTTATTGCATCCGCACTTCGTAATTACACAAATTGTTTGGTGTTTAAAGCCCTCATTGCTTCCTCTCCTTTGCTTCATCCTGAAGCAATTTCCTTTCTATAGCATAGCTGCTGGCGTCTCAAGTGCTTATGTTTGCCGGCAATCTTGGAGCAGTTACTCAAGACAACCTTGGTAGGGGTTACTCAAGACTGTTGTACCTATGTCTCTACCATACATGACTGTCATCTGCAGACAACCGACCTGCTGTGTAGTCTCCTCGGAGAAGACTGGCTTGCAGACTCTCAAAGAGCAATTGGAAAATTAAATGGATTTCTTGCATATATGATATATGCTGTAGTTCATGGACACTGAATAGATTAATGCAATGTCAAATTGCCTCATGTGCTAATGTGAGAAGATGCTATTAGGAAAAGACATTGAAAAGAAGAAGAAATGTGACACAACAGCAGAAGTAAATAGAAAAAACAAACCAGCAAGAGCATAAACATCTTTTGTGGACAGCCAATATGAGTGTAATGAAGTACCAAGTAGGATCTATGAGTATTTTCTCACACATTCAGGCTTTTAAAGGCAACATTTGCTTTTGTGGGATCAGTTAGCTGGGATCACACCTCAGCCCCAGCCAAAAGAGTAATTGGTGCAAACAAGAATTGTGATAAAGCCAAGAATAGAAAGAAAAAAGAAATGTTGCAATGATTCTTATTACTCCAAGGATGGATCAGAACTCTCCTAGAGAAAGTATTGCAATGTTTGGCATAATTTAGAAATGGGAGTTATTTACTTTCTGGGGGAAAAAGGTACTATACTCCTTGGGCATTTTCTGCAGAAGAGAACAACTTCAAAAGGCATAAGGAGCATCCAAAGTAGAGGACAATTCTGTGCAGAACAGGGGAATGATGTGGTGCCTTTTAGAACAGTAAAGAGGCAGCAAATGTATGCGCCATGTGGACCCCTTCCAGCAGCCAGGGCAGCGTTCACCTGATTGTCAGAAGCAGTGAGAATGACCTGCTCGGAACGAAGTTGCCAGCACTCAACATTGGGTGAAATCAGGCTTGAAATGCCCAGTTCATCTCCAACAAGTATTCACCTGTTCTGAGATAGTTCAGTCTAGAAAAATGCACAGACCCAAATTCTCCAGCGTGTTTTAAACTCTTCAATCTGCTAAGTAGACATGACAATGCTGGATTAGATAACCAATACCAAAATTTACTACTGCCTGCTGTAAGTTGCTTTTGGCAGTGTTCAGTGTCAGAAGCAATAGCATTAGCTCTGCTCCTTTCTCACACTGCAGATGATGGAAGCTTTCAGGAAGATGAATTAAATTCCACTAACAGAAGGAGAAAAAAAGGCATCTAAATATCTGGAGAGAGCCACAGTGAAAGTCCGCTTGGATTATTTCAAAATGATGCTCCACTAATACACGCAGCAATGTCCTGGTGCATGATCCTGAACCAAAACCTTGGTTGGATCTAGGAGCAGGAGGCCCTCTGCCCCTTGGCAAAAAGTGCACAGCTGAACAGCTCCTGCATCTCTGTTTTGGCAGCTGCAAAGGTCCATGGGGACATATGTTGGTATTACCTCCTCTGTTATCCATCACCTGGTACGACACCAGCTGGCCCATGCCTGCCTGATACCCTGTGTGGTGCCACAGCCCTGCACAGTGGCTCTGGGGACCCGTGACACCCCGGGGAGCCCACATCACCCTCCTGCATGTCCCCATCCCCGCAGCCCATTCCAGCAGGTGAGTTTGCCTCATGGCATCAGACCAAGTGGCCGCCCCTGCTCACCCACCCCATGACCAGCTGGAAGCTGCACCCACTAGCAAGACAAAAGCAGGAGCAGGTGGGTAAATACCTCATCTGAGAGGGATCCCTGCATGCCCTCACTGTGCTTATTCACTGGCCACAAGATGGTGCTTTTTTACTTCCCATCAGCTCGGAGCAGAGGATGGGCAAAATTCATAACCTTTCCTGGGCCCACGTGGTGCTTGTGTCCATATTTGTACTGGAAAACCAAACTACTAGAAAATAATCTGCAAAACTAAAGCCCCCAAACTCTATAATGACATGAAGACAGTCTACAATAAATTATCCTCAGGTATTTATTTCTCAGAAATTTCTTCCCCGTTTGCCTTTACTTGCAAAGCGCACTCCCAAAGCCTTCATTTGCACACAGCTTAAAAAAAAACCCTGTTAAAGAAAACACACACTGACAAACATCTAAAAACATCAGAACCAAACTAGAGTCATGATGATACTGCCTTGTAAACAAGAATACAAACACTCGTGCATGACTGATGTGTATTGTCTTGGCTGACTGAATACTAAGTAACTTGGGTTTGATGCCACTCACACACACTGCACCAACATTATATTTCCCGCCAGCTTTCAGCATGCTTAGAATGGCAATGTAATTAAAATGGAAAGGTAAGTACATTAGAAACCATACTTTCCCTTATTAAATGCTAATTCCAAAATGGATTTTCTCCTGTGGTAGAAGTTTGGGGTTTATTTAAGAGCTGACAAGTTTGCGTAATATTATCAAGAACAGCACTTTTAAAAAATGGAAGCAATTTCTTCCACTTGTTCACAGTCAGTCAAAGCAATTGACGAGCTTCTAGTGGCTCTGCAATTCTTTCTACCATGTTCACTGCCTTAAAATTTAAAAAATTAAAATATTAGTGTTTACACTTCTAGTTTTGTCTTGTTTCAATAATAATCTGCTTCTCCTAAAGCTCTGAGCAACTCAGTTTTGTGGTGAAGGGTTTCTATCTCTTCACATCATGGAAAAGGATGCAAGGGACCTCACCCTCTTTCTTATTCACCCTTGCTTTCATAGTGCTATGGCCCTCTGTCCTTTATAGGCATATTTATTTGGTGAGCGTATTGCATTGCTGCGCAGATAGGGATCTTTAATGAGAAAAGAGACATAAGATACAATAGGAATAGATCTTGAGATATGAGAGTAACTATTTTTTCCTAAGAAAAAAACAACAAACAAAAAACCCCCATGTATCAAAAGCTTCATCCAACCTCCCTCCAACCAGGACAATGTAAAATCCAGCACCAAGGCTACTAGAATCTGTTTTACATGTTAGGTTTGTGATTTGGCATAGAATATTAGGAAATCCCTTTGGCTGACAGAAAAAATGCGTAACTTTGTTAAACTGAAAAGGAGGACTAATAGTTTTTAGAAGATATGGACACTATGGCTGTCATACAATCGCATGATGCAGCCTCAGGTGTCTCTCAGCAGAGAATGGCTGTAAATGGAAAAAACCCAAACTGCCTGAGCATTTAGACTTTAAAGCCAGAAAGGGCCCATGAACATTGCCTGGCTTCTTATTGAGTATCAATCATTAAATTACACGTACTCATCCCAATAACTGTGCTTAGGCATTTCATCTTGGAGAAGATTAAGCTGTTGGGTGCTGGGAACAAAAGAAACAACCTGCCACCTGTGCCCAGAGGCTCTGCAATGACAGGGAAAGGTGTTACTGAGGTAGCCAGGTGATCTCAGCATATGGCCCCCACTTTATGCAAAGGAAAGTGGGGAAAAATACCTGAAACCTGGTGAAGAGAGCTTCTGGGCTCCAAAATTGGCAGCTGGGTCTAACTCAACCAGGTCCTCGTACAAACACAGGGCAGTGGTTCACCACACGGGTATAGTATACCCAGTTGGGGCCAATCTCAGGTACTTCAGAGGAAAATGGAAAAAAGCACTAGGCTATCTCCGGGCAACAGATTTGCAAGCCAAGTCTGAACATCCCTCCTTTTGCCCATTTAGGCACTGGAACTTTTCCCTCTACACTGGTTTATGTCTCCTACAAGGTCTGCTTTGTACACTGACTTACCAGGGCTGAAATGTTCCCCAAGGAGTAAAACCATAGCCACAAATGAGCGTGGTATAGAAGCGTCGTCACTGGACAGCCTTACTGGCTATGTCTACATCTTGTTGACCATGCTTCTCTTATTGCTATTACACCTGCAGCAGAGACAGACAGAGATATCGTGAGAGCCTTAACCTCTACTTTGCACCGTGAGGTGATCTTCATCTGAACTGATGAAGCAGATTTGAGAGTGCGGCTGTGGAGCACAAAACAAATCTAAACAAATATCTGACTCAGCTATTAAACTGAAACAGCAGCAGCTTTGAGGAGGAAGTTGGCAGCACCACTTAGCAGTCCATGGCTTGCTTCCAGCTACCCTCTTCTCCACTCAGTCTAATTACTTATCCCTGATCCCTAAATAGACTCTGTCTCAGGATTGCTTAAAAGAAATGTACATTTCCGTTTCTCCTTTTTCTCTTCCTTTCTAATTCACTTTTTCAACCTTAGACAAAAATCTACAAAGTATGTCAGGCCATTTCATCTGAACTACATCCTATATAAAAACATTTAGTCTTAAACCACCATGATGAAGTTTGTTGCTATGGTTTTATTAAATGTAACTGTGGCTTCTTTTTATTTTTCTAGCAGAAGTCTCACTAAGTAGTGTCCTTTTGTTTTGGTTTTTTTTGAGCTACTGCTTTATGAATATATATGAGAGGCAGCTATTCTTTCTGTTCTGAACTTTTGACTCAAATCCTAGTAGCTATAGTGAATAAGGCTGTGGCAGATCAATGGGCCATCTGATCTGCAATGATGTTGGCTTAGTGCCAAATGTTTCCATAAGTGTGTTCAAATGAAAAATCAGTTTCTCAATCCAAGTGTATCTAAAATACTTTTTTTAATTTTGCATAAATTCACAAGTGATACAATATTTAAGTGGTTTTTTTGTTTGTTTTTTAAACATACTGTACAATTAGGTTAGTTAAGTGTTTTACATCAAGGCACAGCACACCGTATAATACACATATGCCTTGCCAGGCAGCAGCTTATTATAATCCCCGAGTTTTGGCAGTAGTACTAGGATAAGTAGCATGGATCACATAAGCTGGAAGATAAATAAATAATAGATGCCGTCACATTTTATTTGAAATAGAGTTGCATATAAAAAGAATATACAATAATTTAACTTTAATAATTAGATTCTCTTATACTATACATAGCAGAAGTGTTTTCATTTGTATTAAATAAAACATTTTCAATATTAGGATGCAAAATTAATCTTTTTGGCTGTTGATTTATGGAGAAGAGTTGCTTTCTTTAGAAATTAAAGTTGAATTTTCAGTTTCATGGCAACCTGGAAGAAAGAAAAAGAGAGTTACAGATATGTTGATAATGAAATGTTACTGGTAAAATAAGCAATTAATTCCAACTAAGTTGTTGCATTTAGTTAATGCATGGTGAAGCTAGTTATCCAAGCAGAACATCTACAAGAGCCCTTCTTCACAGCCTAAACATGCTACTGTTATATTTGTAACATCATTTTTTTTTTTATACTGTTACTTGCCCTGCTTTCTCAGGGATTATGGCTGTAGGTCTGTTATTCATCCAGCAAAACAAAAGTTCTAATAGTGCCACACGTTGCCTGCATTGCAGATTCTGTTTATTGCAATGTATTTACCATATTCACATTATCATTCAGCTTCTTATATTTGAACACTTCTTCTTCGCCTGCCGAAGGCCTTGGATCCCACGTTGGTTGGTACAAAGTTGTTCTTGCCCATTCCTCCCGACCTGCTCAGGAAGTCCGCCAGACGATGGGTCACACAGGTTGCTGTGTTGCATGCCCTCTTCTGTGCTGTTACACTGCTTTTCAAAAGGAAAATAAAGAGTTAGCTCCCAAAGTATCTACCTCGCATACAATGAAGTGTCATTAAGGGATGCTTTGCCTAGGAAAGATTCCTCTATAGAAGAAAAAGCAGGTTTCCTGTGCAGCAGGCACTTGCAACTTTTGTGTGCACAGCTTACAAGTTCTAAAAGATGCATCTTTGTGTTTTTCTAAGTGTCAGGCTCAGTTTACAAAAGGTGGCTGAGCCCCTCCCTTCTTGGGCAATTGGACTGAAGTCTAAGCCAAGCCAGATTTTCAGCAACACCTGAGCCATTGCCTGCCTCCAGCAAGTCATTATGACCAACAGAGAGGCGGCCAGGAGGTCCAGGTCTGGAGCATTTAACCAATCCCCACTTCCTTCAGAAGCTTAGATCTGTGTTTTGTTTGTAGCGCTGCAGAAGGACAGTAGCAGATGCTGATCTTTAACTTCCCACTTCAACACCTGTGCTCCATAATATGCAGAAAACACATGAAATCCTAACATCATGACTACGGGAGCTTTGTCAGTGACTCTAGTAGGGCTGTACCTGCACAGCAGCTGACCAGTTGCTTTCAGAGCTGAACCACACGTAAATATACTGCTTCCATGTATTTAATGGGAATGTGGGAACCCCTCTTTCCTGGAGTTAGACCCCTGTCTAGTACAGCACTTCATTATGGGAGCAGTTCAGAGACTTCAGCAGAAGTAGTTCTGTGCTCAGAGTTCAGCCTACAGCTAATAATTTTACTAGACAGGGGATTTCAAGGCATACACATTCACACAGTCCCTGCGTGAAGCAATTTTCTACTAAAGCAATGACTTTTCCTTGCAATAGGAGGGATTTTTTTCAGATAAGCATTACAAGATAGTTCATCAATATTAACAACAAATACTGTTCGTAACATCAATGCCAATTTTTTGGAACAGGCCTCTGATTAGAAGACAGATGCAGTGCTACAACAGAACTGTAAAGAAATCTGGTTTTGCCTCTTAATTTGCAATTCACCTACATTATATTTTCTTGAATTAATACAAATATTTCGAAGATACCCAGGTTTTCAATATATTAAGACCTATTATAAAGTAAGAAGGAAAAAGGAAAAGAGCACGAAATTCTTACCTGGAAGTTTTCAGTGTCCACTTTTAAACAGCATTACATTTCTAGTTTGTTTGAACAAATCTGTATGAGCCTTTCCTGATTCCTTTGCTTGTCACGATCCTTACTAACAGGATTGCATGCATGCCTGATTACATCAGTACATATGAATGTATGTGTATAATTTCAATTTCTAAGTTCTCTTTCAACTTTCCTAGAATTACTGGCATTGCCTCTCTTGAATGTTAAGACAACTTGTAAAATGTTTCTAGCCATATCTAGAAATCTCACATTCTAAAACAATTTATTAAACCAAGCAGATCTAATCCTTATAGAAAAATAGGTTTATTGAACAAGTGCATGGGCAGGCACAAAAGAAGAGTCTACTTGTACATTTAGCAGCCAGAAATGAAGAGCCTTGTTTAGAATTTTTTTAAATCAGTGTCTAAGAAAATCATTTGAAATCTCAAGGCAGTGCTGTTCATTTTTATTTATTTATTTTTTCCCCTAGCTTGTTATGCATGTTATGTTCTCTGCCTTCCTAACATTAGGTCCATCTCAAACATTCTCTGTCGAAAACAGAATCAAAATAACATAGCAAAGTTAGCAATCAAAGTTAGATCCACATGCATCAGGCTAAAAAAAGGGAGAAGGGGAGAAATAAGCATGTCTAGTTGTTTCCTAGGGGTTCCCCATAGTTTGCATAGCGTTCGTGTTCCAGGTCACTCAGCACATTTCGTTTCTTGCCAGGAGTTCCAGCCCCGACGTCAGTGCGAGGGTAAGTTTGCAATTTGTGCAATTCTTGAGACAGTTTGCCCAGCACACAAGTACTCAGACTGGCACAGCGTTTGGAAATAGGTCTATCCAGGCTGCAGGGGGGGAAAAAAAAAAAACATGCCCAAAGGAAGAGTAATCTCAAACATGCATGTTCATGCATTTCCTCCCTAGATAAATATCTACAGTTAGGAAACTTAAAAAATAATAATAAAAAAATAACCCCTCCACATCACATTCCATGCAAGGAAGGTTCATACAAATGCAGTCAGAAAGAAAACACTGTTTTTTCAATGAATTCCACTTTGTTGAAAAAGCAAGTTCATTAGCTTTTTGGACACTCATAGTTAGGGGTCAGGAAGTTTTACTTCCCACGTATTCAGCATGCCGTTCAGTCTCTCACACATCACCACCATGCTTTGCAGTACATAACCCTGTTAGGATAATGCAAATGCTCTTGCATGCCTTTGGTCTATGGGGGAGAGTGGCGCTGCGTGCATTAGGAGGAACACGTCCCCTCTGCCAGGGGCTTCCCATGCCTTACAACAGCATGCACTTTCACGACAGAGAATCCAAGAGTGACTGAATGGCCCCTAACACTCCCACTAGGAAGACATACCTTTTGCTGTCACATTTTAACACAACCCCCTCATTCAAGCTCAAATCGCCCTCCACTTTCAATTGTAAAAGACAGACAGAAGCAGGTTAACTAGGTGGAAGCCATTCTCCCAGTACCAGCATTAGGATGTCTCTGCAGTATCATCCTTTACCAGCTGGGTGATCGCAGTTAGCCATAACACCAAGAAAAGAAGAAAAAAATCTTGACCTGCAGAGGGTCTTCTCAGATGGCTTTTGCTAAATATCAAATACATAACACTCCCCCATTGCCCTTTTCCTGCCCCAGGGCTGCAGTCCTTACCTGTTCCCCTCAGAGGCTTGCTCCAGCTCTTCTGCTGTCATCTGTATGAACTCTTTCACCAGTGCATTTAATAACCTCCGAGCTTCGTAATCACTGAGCATCACTCGATCTGTTATGGACTCCAAGCCGGGTCTAAGCAGAGGCAAGCAAAGCAGGATGAATAAAAGCCAGACTGCTGCAGAGAGCCACGCACAGGAGAAGGGTCTGTCACGCATTACTGCGTGTTGCTGACAGTGTCTTTCACCGGTATGAATACCTAGACCATCCTCATGCACAGCATTAGGTGCTTTATTAATGTAGTTTAAAAAGCCACAGTGTCAAAAATAGCATCAGAAGGAGCCAGCTTTCTTATTCACTGTAGTCTATTTCCCTCCTAGATCTCCAGAGGATCTTAAGTATTTTTGTACCGTTCAGATACAGCACTTGCCAACAGGACCAGCTTCTTACCTGACTGGGGCTGCCTGGAAGCTATCCATCTGGCACACAACCAAGGCATAAACAGCAAGGAAAGATGAAATCTTCAGCATAACCATGATTTCCTCCCTACAACAAAGAGGTACATCAAGCAATGGCTTTTTTCCAACCCTCTCAATCCTATAACACCTACTAAAGAGGTCATCATTTCCTAGCTACAAGTAGCACAAACACTAACAGCTTTTTTTTCTTTTTTAATATTACCTTTACATTTCTTTTGACTATTGCTACCATGCTTCAGTTTTCTCAGAATTTTAAAGATAACTTAGCACTATTACAGGGGATAAAAATGCAGCTTTTCAGAGCTGCAGTTCTGTACAGCTAGCTACACTCATTTTAACACAGACTTTCCCTCAAACTGGTGGAAAACACGTTCCTCTAACTACTGCACACAATGTCATATTCAGTGTGTTCAACATGAACAGGCACGGTTATGGAATAAGAGTCACAAGAAAAAAAAAATGTTTAGTGTTTAATATTCTTAAGAATGAAGTGCCACTGTTAGCACTTTACCTGAAACCGCTTGCTTCTTGGCAAATAGCACACTAATATCCCAGTTCAGATTACACTATAAGAATTAAGTAGTTTAATTCCAACAAATATTTCTACACTGAAACCAGAAAAACGACAAGTTAAAAATTAGTCATCAGAACAAAATCTCTAAGAAGATATATAATTGAAGATATCTGCTTTGAGATATACCTCTTTTTTCTCATAGCGTCAGTACCTTCGACTCAAGAAAGCATATCGTTAACCACCACATCAGCCTGACTTTTGCTAGCTCACCGGAACGAGGCGGCACCTTCCACCGGACGCCCGGCTTCCCCGCGGGTCCACGGGGCGCCCCGGACGGTGCCCAGCACCGGCAGAGCACCCGGCCGGGCACCGGGGAGGGCTCTGCACGGAGAGCCGTCCTGCATGCCTGGCGGGACACCCCACGTCGCGTCGGCGTGGGAAAGGAAGAGAGAGACCGAGGACTAACTTTCTCCCACATTCTGGGCTCGCTTCCTTGCACACGCGTGTGGCAACGCGTACGCAAGCACATGAATGAAGGCATTATGGCCACGTGCAAAGCTCCGCACCCCGGGAGAGAAACGGGACTCACGCGACCCGCCCAACGCAGGGAGCCGCGGCGGAGCCGGCCCCGGGAGCGGTGCTTACCGGCGGTGCGGAGCGTAGCGGCGCTGCGCGGAGGAGGATGCCGGTGGCGCCGCCGAGCCGCGGTACCACACACCGCCCGCCGNTTATACCTGCCGCCGCGGCAGCCTGCGTGGGCGCCCGCGCGGGCCCGCCAGCCAATCACCGCCTCGGCCGCCCGACGGGGCCCGGCCCGCCATTGGGCGCCAAAGCCCGGCTCGGCAGTGACGTCATTCCCCGCTCCGTGAGCGTCCCATTCACAAAAAAATCCGGCGGGGGGCGAGGCGCCGCCGGGGGCACTGCGGGGCATGGGGGGGGCCATTCACGCCGCACGGCCGCGGCCCGGCCCGGCCCCGCTCCCCCGCGGGATTGCTCACGCGTGGCGACCTCTGCAGCAGAGGGACCGCATTGCAGAGCGGGCGCCGCTCCCTCCNGCGGCCGCCGCCTCCCCGGGGCGGGCGGGGCAGCGCTGCACCCCGGCCCGAAGGGTGCATCCCCGGACCCCCTCGCTTCCCCGGCACAGGAGAGGGCGCTTGCGGCGGCACCCCGCCGCTCCTCCCCGGAGCGAGGGACCCTTGGCACCTGCCAGCAGCCCCGCGGCGGCAGCGAGCTGCTCTCCGCGCTGTGCCCTGCCGGGCGTCCGCACCGCCGCACCACCGCGTAACTCCGCGGCCCTAAAGGAAACCATCATCATCGCCATCACCATCATCATCGCACAACTCCAGGGCAGGTGCAGCGCCTTTCCGTGCACGGAAGAGGCACCGGGGAAGGGGGGTTCGCCTCCCCCCGGCGGAACGCTGAGCCCCGCCGGCGGGGATTACCGGGCAGCTGCCCGCCGCCCCATGCATCACCCGCGGAGGGCCCTTTGTCACGGCGCGGCGGCGCTGCACCTGCCCGCGCAGGATGTTTGCCCAGGCGCGGCAAGTACCCGCCCGGCGGGGGGGGGGCCGACGGAGGCGGGCGCCCTGCCTGGGGCGGCCACGGGGAGACGCGACGCGACGCGGGGGTGGGATAAAACTACTGCCCGCCGGAGCGGGCGCAGGAAGAAGCAGGCCGGGCCGGGCCGACTGCTCTGCAGCGCCCGGACGCGGGAAGCCCTTCCACTGGCCCCCGAGAGCCGGGGGCCGGGAGCGCCTTTCCTGCCCGCCGTAAGTCGCAGGGCGTTTGCCGAGGCCGGCGGCACCGGCAGGCACCGCCGGTCCGTGCCCCCGCGGTAGAGGGAATGCCCAAGCGCTATCCCGAGCCCCGGCAGCCGCCGGCAGCGGGCGACAGGCCGGGCGGAGGGGCGCACAGGGACCGAGGAGGGGGACCCGCTGACCGTCCCCGGCACCCCCGGCCCGGCGCGGCTCTGCCCGTTCCCGCCCCCGCCCTCGCTCCCCTGCATCGCCGTGGCCCTTCATCGTTGCCGGCGGCTGTGGGCAGCGCCCGAGGCAGCGGCGAGTACCGCCTGAGCCGCCGGCGGGCCCCGGCGGTGACACCGCAGCGAGCGGAGCCCCGCGCACATTGCACGGCCGCACCGCACCGCGGGACGGGTGCAGCTAGGTCGCTCGTTTCGCTACTTAAAACGGGCGGGGGAGCTCTCCTGGGGGCCCTCTCCTGGGGGCCGCCCGGCGTTTCTTCGTTTATCTTTTTGCAGAAGCCGATGAGGCGGGTCGCTCCCGACGGCAGGAATCGTGTGTTTCACCGGGAGGTGAATAAAGCTGGGGAGAACCGCGGGGCGGGTATTGTTTTGTTGATGCGATTTTAGCTTTGAAGTTTAAAAAGGAACACGAACGTACTGAAAACCACACGCGAGTGGCTGATCATCCCGTGAGGGTTTCTTCTTCCTCTCCCCCTCGCTGCCGGCCTTTCGGGGCGCCAGCACCTGCCCCGCCGCCCCTTTCCCCTTCCCGCCCAGCGCGGGGGCCACCGCACCGGCGAGGGCTGCGCAGCTCCTCCGCGCTCGTTTTACAGAACGACGATTGCAAAACCCTTTAGTTTTTTGGGGGGTTGGGTTCTGGTTCTTTTTCGGGTGACAATTAGTGGGTGGTTTTGGGGGGTTTTTTTGTTGTTGTTGTTGTTGTTTTTCTAAAACGTCTTCGTAGCTTTTCATGAGTTACAGCCCTCGGGGGTGGGGGCGGTCATGCGCCCCGACCTGCCGAGCTCACCTGCGGCCCGCAGGGACGGGGGGGAAACGAGCGCAGAGCCGCACGGCGCGGGGAGGCGGGTAAGGGCAGAGTGTGGGGGGCTGTGACGGGTCCGAGCTTACTCCGTGCCCACAAGCACCATTTGGAGGCTCCGAGTAGAGCCCGCAGAGGTCTGGGTTCGCCCCGCCACAAGAGCTGCAGAGCAGGGTAAGGGGTGCCCGCACCGGCGCGGCTGCGCCCGGCCGCCCCCCGGCCCCGGGCTTCCCCCCTGCCTGCTCCCTTAGCTCGCTTTACGGGCACGGCTCGCCTCTGCCCTCCTTGGGAGGCTTCCTGCTCCCCCCCGCACAGACAAATTTAAAATTTCGTTTTAAATAGCAGCTCCATCGCACGTATGCTTATCACGGGAATCCCCAGGAGAAAGAGTTTAAGTATTTGATTTTAAATCCCTTCCATTTCCACGACTCCTATTCTGATTTTTAAGCTAGTTTTTCTGAGGTCACATTTACAAACGTTGGGTAGCACCTAAAGAAACAGCTCAACATCGCTTTTGCTGTTTTAATGTGACTTGTACAACTACACCAACAGAAATAAAGCGTAGGAACTTAAATGACCAGGCTTCCAGTCAGACATTTCTCTCTCTCTCTCTCTCCCCCCCCACTGTTCCTTTCCTCTTCCTATATTAACAGTTAATTGTTCACATTTGCTTTGGGGATTTATTTACTCCTTGTCCACACAGAATATTCCTGGTTTAACCTTAAAAAAATCCAGACGACTCTGTTGGAATAGCATATTTCAGTTCTTCAGGGAGGAAAAAGTTCACATTTCATCTTGTGGTTGATTCCAGTCAGTTCAAGTCCTTCCCTTGCCAGCGCGACTCAGCCTGGGGCTGGAGCCTGTAGGATGCAGTGATTACAGGATTTCAGATGCCAACATTTCTACTTTAAGCTTTCACAGGAAGAAATGTAAATTTAAAGCAACAGGTATGAATGCCAATGGATCTACTTTTGTGCACGTACAGATGAAATAGTACTTGGATGTTGGCAAGCACTTTGGCTGCTCCTTGCCAGAGCTAATGGAGGGACTCCCAGCTGGAACGCTTGTCCTATTTTTTCCCCTCAGCTATACATTTTGCAAACCTCTCTTCTCTTACACGTTAGACAGAGAAGACAGACAGTTTACCAAGTACAAAGAAGTCCAAAGACCAGTTTGTCGATTTTTGAAGCTGTAAAAAAGATACAGGATTTTCACAGGATAATGGTCTCCTGTTGCTAGATGAATCCAAAACTAGAGGTTAAGTATTCATGGAAAAACTAGCACAGAGGGGTACTTCTGAGCACTGCACTAGGAAAGCAAGACATTTACTGAAACACTCTGTTCCAAGGAACTTGTTCTGCTTTTTTCCATGCCTGATAATACATCAGGTAAAATAAGCAATGGGTATAGGTTCAAAGCAGATAAATGAAGAGCTACAGAATGACTGGATTTTTTTTTTTTAAGAAATCAGATGATCTAATGCAACCTGCAGCTCCAAGTAAAAGGAATTTCATCTTCAAAGAAATTTATTTAAATTTGTAGGGAATAAGAAAAATCTGTCCTATTTTAAAGTTACTTTCTCTAACCTACATACAACTTCTTACAATATTCTACTGTTTGATATTATTTAACCAATACATTTTAAAGTGCAACCATTTTTTCTACTGTAAATATTGCCATTATGTCAACAAGCCATAGACACTGCAGTGAGACTCTTAAATGTTACCAGCTGACATGCTGTTATCACATTTATATATTACGTTGAGATTTTTGTTCAATAATAAAATGTAATTCTTCAAGACAGACAAAACTGTGACCTGCACAGACAAAATTTCCATTCCCAAGAATGGTTCATATCTGACAAGAGAGGATCCTACAAAAAGGAAAGGGTAGATAGTGACGATGCCACGATCCACAGGCGTGCTAAGTTCTTCACGAGGGAGGTGAGCATGATTCCGGTCTCTGCTCTCTCTAACCTTGTTCTTCATAGCACCTAATTAAGCCTTTTGCAGATAACGACAATCCATGATAAAACCAGCTGTAAAAATCACATGGTCTTTCTTTACAAAGAGAAGCTGGGGAGTTATTTATCTGTGTTTCTAGTGGATGCCTAGTCTATCTAATTCAGGATCCTGTCTCCACGAACAGCCAGAAAACACTGCCACTTAAGAAGACTCTACAAGCCACGTGGGAGAAAGTGAGCACTTTTGAGCTCCTGTGAAAGCTTCTTTCTAACTTTTCATTGTAATCTGTTCAGCAGAAAATGGTATAAACTAAGCCAGAGTTAACAACATTGTGCTGTTGTAAAAGCAAGCTGTATATTAACAGGAATATCATGTCTAAGGCCCAAGAGGTAATCCCTACACCCTACTTGTTGCTGATAAGATCTATATCTTCTAGTGTACTCTGTTCGGGACAGCATGCCATACCTCAAAAAGACTTGGGCAAGTTGGAGAAAGTCCAGAAAAATACCAGTAAGAGTTACCAGAGATCCCATAACATGATGTAGGAGAACAAACTCAAAGATTGGGGAAACAGTTAACAGAAGGAAAGACTATGGAGAAATGTGATAACAAAAATATAACTACTTGCCATGAAGCAGTAATAATCTACACTCTGGCACTATATTCAAAACAACAAAAATATATGGGCTTAAAAAGCAACAAAGGAGATGCCACACATTAGAAAGCTTTCTACAATTGAGATTAATGACATATAAGAAGAGGTTGCATTGCAGTTATGGCATATCTTTCACTGGAGGGTTTTATGGCATGGCAGTCTAACATCTGTCAGAAATGACATGTATAGTTGATATGCTCTGGGGAAGGAACGTAATCAGCTAGATATGTTCTCCTCATACCTTTCACCTCCAATTTCTGTGATTCTGTAATTTTAATAGCTAGAGACTAACTTAAACTCTGAAATGTAACACCTTACCTATCATCCAAACTTTTGTTAGCATTTGCTTTTGCAAAACTTACATCCCTAATTGGTCTAATCATTTGCTTAATTCTGCTTCCATAGGCTCCAAAAGGCCATATTCACATTTAGAATGGGCTCAGATCAAGCTTATCCACACAAATAATATTTTACCTATCCATCTTGTAGTTCCGTTTGAATTTGGCCCAGAAATGAGAGCCTCTTTTTTATAAAAATGCAGTACTTTCCTGAGAACCAGAACACTGATATAGATCCCAACACTAAAGCGTTTCCTTTTTAATGGGCATTAAATCTGGATTTCGGCTGCTTCAGTGACTACTTTTGAGAAAGCGGAACTGCTGTTGAATGAATTACTGAGAAATCTATGAATCAGTCTGGAAGCAAATTTTCTTCCAAAATGCCTTAGAAAAGTTTCCAGACTGATGTATGGAAGACATCTTAAACAGAAGATCAGCGCTGCATTGCTTTAATCTCATTGAAACATTCCTACTGAGCTTTTTTGCTCAGTAGGTTTTGCAGCAGTTTCCCTGTATATATTCAAAACCCAGTCCAGAATAATCTTTTAAAACAAACTGTGCCACAGCGTCCTGCACTGAGGTTTGCTTGGCAAGGCAGAAGAGGCAGACCACAAGGCTATGGCTCTGTCATCTTCTGTCCTGCATTACCGCAGCCCAGCCTCTGAGCAGGTTCACAGAGGCTCCAGCCCTATCTCCTGCTACCTGGCAACACGCTCCCACCCTCTGACAATTAGCAAAACTCAGCCGTGCTCCAGCCAGACCCAGTTCTGTCCCAGGCTGCACCTCCAATAGCCTGGCAAGGGGAACCCCTCAAGAGGAACTTGCAGCTCACCAAATACAGCCAGACTTGCAGTATGACCAGGGTAGCACAATGGGATGAACTATGGAAGAAAATCTCACTCTGAAAATATTACAAAATCGGCACCCATTTCCACTTCAGCTTTATGCATTCTGCAGGTAAGATAAGAGTTGAACAAACTCCTTATCTGGAAAACAACCTCAGAACAGAAAATTAACCTTGTTAAGCAATAGCGTAGTTCTAGAACTTTGATTTGATTGCTTGCACAAGTGCTGTACTACTATCTTATATGTCATCAGAGCATGTCAGCAAAAATATGGTGAGAAACTATATCCCAAGTCAAGTTAATCCCATGCTTGTTCTTTACAGGATATAAGAAGGGTGGAAGATCTCATGTCATCATTTCATTCTTTGTCTTGATAGTACTGAGGTCTGATGAAGCCACAGTGTAACTTATTATTTTTCTCAGTCCCTTCCAGGACCGTTCAGTTATCCTGGCGTTGTTAGGTACTACAGCTATACATCCCTGCAGTTCCCAGTACTGCCATCTGTGTGAGGAGGACCAGGCGCAATTGTTTCTCAGGTGGCTGTTTAATTGTTTGACTCTTGACAAACGGAACTTGTGCAAGGGCAACGATTTAGCCTGTACTTTCAGCTTAATCGGGGACCAAAAAAGATCTCTCTCCTTTCAGCGCTGGTAAATAGTACATGAAGGCAAAGGCTATTATGGCATAGTATTTGCTAATCTACTTACAGCAGAGTTTCTGGGAACCAATAGTCATATGAGACTATCAATTAAAAAGATAAATTTCTAAATTTATGCATAAAATTGACCTAAGTATACTCTGAAAGAGCCAGCAAATAAAATATGCCAAAACTATTTTTGAAGTTACAGTCTTTAAGCCAGTGTTATAGCTTTCTGAGTCCGCCTGACAAACATAAAATGTTTAGGCACAGTTAGGACTGTGATTAAGAAAATGGATTTTTTTCAGCAACCGATCACCAAATTCACCAGGGAAAACATTAGATGTGTTTTTCTGTTTTAGCAAATCTATAAAGCTCCAACATCTTTAGAGGCTTAGCTAAGGAGATAATTGTAACATAGAAATTGATCATTCACTATGATGATGTAGGTGTGTTAAAAAGAGCTACGTGAGTGTAATAGATAACACCCACACATGACTCTAAACTTGCCAGTGGGCTTATGAAATTAATTTCTTCAATGAGAAGCATGCCTATTTTACATACGTCTATACAGATCTCTTTCTTTTCCCTGCCCTGCCCTCAAAGGAAAGGAGCAAAATCTTTACATTTCTGGCTATAAAGAAGTTGTTTTCCTGTATGGCATTTTATAAATAATGGCATGACTTCACTGGACAAGAGACATTATTATAGGAATGGGAAACACTTTAGCCTGATAAAGGTTTACCTCGTTTTCTAGAAGTGCAGCAATGATATCGATGCTAAAGAGTAAGCAAGCCAAAGCCTGTTTCAAACTGTAGATGAATATAAGTTTGTGAGATATTTAATGGAACTTGGAAACTACTTAATTTTTCTCCCAAGAGTGTAATAGAGTTATCATCAGGATCCTAATATTGTTACTAAAAGAACAGCTGCATCTGTCAGTACATTTCTTCAAAAGTCAAAGCTATGTATATGTATGCGTAGTCACTTCCCGTCAAGGAATTGCTTTCTGCTTTTCTTGAGAAGACAGGAACACAATTGTTTCCGGTTACTTGATTGTTTCCAACTTCTCCTTACAGAATTTACCATGCAAAGTAATTGTAAATCTTGATGACTAGAATGTTTTAGAATTTAATAAAGATACATGCTTTAATGGGTTTCTTTACTCAGCCATCATTTTTTATAATTGAAATGAAGAAACCTTTACTCATCCTATGAGTTTGCTCATTTGATCATCCGTGATTAAGATGAGTAAAACCTTCCCAAAGAAGCAATTCAGTACAAGCTGCCCCCACACTTCTGAAGGAATGAAAGAAAAAAAAAAAAAGCATCAGTCAGAAACTGGCAAGAAATCCTGCCCTTGGATAGCCATTGGAGTCTTGCATCCCTAAGCCTGCATTCTTAAGTGATTTCATCTGTCCACAAGGGTTTATTTATCACTTACTTTTGACAACTTTCAGTCATATTTATCCATGCTGGTCCTTTTTTCCTCCATTTAATCATGCATCCTTTAGAGGTTCTCGGATCTTTAATCTTGGCTGATTCACCGCCTTTTTGCATTTGGCTTGACCAAAACAGATTTTACTGTTCTGCAATCATGCTCTTCAGTTTCTCTTCCTCTGTTACAGTGGATAACACCACCATCTCTTCTCCATCACCAAGGCTCAAACACGACGATAAGGTCAGTTTTGACTGTTCTCTCCCCTGCTTGAAGATAATTGTCAAATCTTGTCTGCTTTTTTCCCCATACAAATCTATTCCTTTCTTTTTAGCCAAACATTTGGAGTTTTCTTCTGTATCTTTTTTTCTCTTCTTAGGTCTTTCCTATGCTATTTTTTTTCCTGTTTTTCCCCTTCAAAATGCTTGCTGCCAAAACTGTCAATCACCCTTCCTTTCTTTTCTTACACAGATGCAGTGGAAATCATGATCATGTAAAACTTTGGGTGCATGTGAAGTATTACACACTTAAATAACAGAACACTGAAGATAAGCAGTAAAAATCAATCAAAGCAATAGTACCTCTTCCTAATGTTTCCTCAGACACTTTGAGAACTATTCAAGTATCAACTTATCAAGGGGAGGATGAGGGGAGAAAGCACCAACTTCTTTTTTCCAAAGACAGAAGCTGATGTACATAAATGCTTTACATCCTTCTAACTGAGACTGCAATAGTAACCATATGCATATACACCATACCGTACACCATATAATTGCATAATATATCTGGCACATTAACATTTCTACTCCCACTATAATCAACAGCAATTTCATCTTGCAAGTTAATTCTGTATAATTGTGTGTAGACTGTGAATTAGTCTTTCTCACACTGTTTTGAAGTGTTTTCTGACCAGCCAGTCTGTGTACCTCTACTCACCTGAATATGCTGCGCTAAAGTGTTTGGAGACCCCATATTTGTTTAAATGTGTATAAGTACTTAGGTTTAAATTTATCTGTTTGAGTTTGCATGCTTCAGCACAACTGCTTAAGCACATCGTACGTCTTGTTTTAATCCTCGGCCATTTCTCCTCATTCTGCCTCTGGCTGGAGCCAAGCTGAGGTCCTGAATCTCTTGCCCTCTCGTGAGAAATCTTAAGGCAGTGACATTGAAATACTGACATTTTTTGCAGGTATGGCCCAAGTAATTCAGTTAAAAGACCAGGCAGTATCCTACTGGAAGAAAGGATGAAGAAATAACTTGGAAGAAGAATGAAAAAAATAAACCTCCAGCAGTGCTCAAGCCACTTCTTTGTATTCTGACAAACTGGGTAAGATTTTGATATAGGACGCTGGCATTGACATATGCTTTACAGGCATTTTGCAGCTAAGACAAAGAAAGACACTGAGGCAAATAAACCTGTCTACTCGTTGCGTGAAGATTCACCTGCAAATCAGTCTCTCACTGTATTGACCCATGGAAACCAGCACAGAGCCTGGTCCAGGAACCAGCCCAACCAGCCTCCAGTGCATGACAATACACGGGCATCAACAACTCCAGATGAGAAAACTGGGTCAGCATCGTTGCACTTGCCTTCATTAAAAGTTACTGGTGTATTGTTCTGTAATATACACATGACATTTATCTTTCCTTCTCACTCTACCCATCCTGGGCAAACGTGAGCAAGTACGCTCTTTGAATCCTGTTCTCTTTTTACACTTTATAGCCTCATGCTCTATTCAGCAAGCACCCAGCCAGTCAGTTTGATTGCCCTGAAGGCTTGCAGATGCTTTGCAGCCAGATTGCTGGTCAAAAAGCTACACTTTGTCACTTCCCAGCTCCCCTCCAGTTCCACTGTTGTACCCACAGCTCTTACCTCCTCTCTGTACTCTCAAAGCAACGGCCTTTGCTGTATTTGAGTTCTTGACCACCTGCCTTCTGAGAAACGTCTGGGGCCCTCCTCAGCTTTTGTGCCATGTACTCTCAGGTCAGTATCGCCACATTCAAAGCAGAATGTCCCATCACAGGAATGTACTGAAAATTAAGCATTCCATGGTTAGATTATTAAGCATTTTGATCAGTCAGGTTATTAATGAACTTCATCAGCATAAAATCTTTATCAGTTTAGATCTTATCAATGTTCTTATGAATCTATATAGAGATATTCAGCTGAACGCAACAAAAACCAAATCTCAAGTTGGAAACACATAGCATAGAAATTCTAACAGGACAGGAATGCTTCTGTTATGCCTAAAATTGCTTGTAAAACAGCAGTAATGGAATAGCAAAAACAGCACGAGTGGAAACAAATCTGAGTTTTTTATAAAGTGTTTTAGCAGGATGTCACATTGCATAGCAGCATTGCTTTCTTAGCTCTGCAGTAAATGATCTTGGTCTCTTCGGCAACTCACGCCCTCTTTCCTGACGCATCATCCCGCTGAGTAACAATAGCCCTTAGACGCTAGGTATGTGATTTCCTTGCTCCTTGGTAACATGAATTGGGGACATTTACTTCTGTGCTCAGCTGCCTGCCGAGCGCAGGGACGCCAGGCCCTTTCTCACTGCCCGCTGCAGCACTGGCATTGCTGTTAGCTGGGTCAGATGACCCAAGGACAGGCTGCGCAATACAGGGAACTCTAGGCACGACGTGTGAAGCTGCCACCCACCCACCTACTAGCAGAAATCTGTCAGATACACAGATTCCCTATGTTGTGGTTGGAAAGGGCAGAGAGGAAAGCACAGCAGGATTTATTGGCTCAAGTCTCCCCAGGCCCAAAGAGGAAAGACATGTCAAAACTGTGGATTTCTGCTTCCACAGAGGCTTAACAACGAGCAAACAATTGCTTGCTACTTTTCTCAGTTGTCAAGGTGAACGTATGAAGCACACAGCCAGTAGTGGTTTTTCAACATTTCATAAACCTGAAGGGAGCAACTTTTAATATTACTCCAGGGGAAAAAAAAAAAGCAAAACCAAACCACGCGGGGACCGAGACCCGTTTTCTGCACTCCCGCAGGACAGCCCCTTCCCAGCGCCTCCCAGCTCCGTGTCTGGCACAATCCACCGCCGGGACCCACCCCCGGGGACCCCCGCGGCCGCCCGCAGCCGCCCGCAGC
>VYZW01017214.1:4655-21914 GCA_013401315.1 Balaeniceps rex
GAACAGTGTGCAGGTTGAGAATTTTACACATTCAAAACCTGACTTGCATCTCCCCTTTTAACGTATTTTCAAAATGTGTATGTTATATTATGGTTTTGCCCAGGAGAAGTGCTTTAATTATCACTTCTATAAAACAAACAACATGCACACATTGGAAAAAACAACCCAAACCACTCAAGCAAGCTGCCTAGCACTCTGGAGCAGCCCCGTTCCAACATTCCAGTGTGTACAAAGTAAGTCAAAAAAAAAAATTCAACTTGGTATGGAAGTAAATCTCCTGCTTCCTAACTGTAAATAGTGAAGAAACATATTAAGTATCTTGGAAAATCCTGCAAAATTTTCAGATATTCCATTTTTACAAGCGCACAAATGAGTTGCAATATTTGCAGAAAAGGCCAAAAGGTATCCAAGACCCATATAAATAGACCTGTACTTTTCAAACTCAGTTTGTAGAAGGAAGAGACCACTGGCTTCAAATCTAAATGCATTCATTCCAGAAATAATAACAAAGAGAGAGACAGACAGACACACCAATGGACTTATCCTAAGGAACAAGTATCTGGACTTGTAAAACAAACCTTGTAATTATTTCACATTTTACTAAATGCTTTAATCTGTCGCTATAGCAAAAACCCAACAAGCGTTTCATAGTTGTGAACAGGCTCCTGGGTTTTTTCTCCTCACTATAGGACAAGCTTTTTGCAAAAACTGAATGCAAGACCCCTGAGGAGCATACGGGAACAGAACCACCAAATGTCTGGTTGCCATCTGTTCTACCCATTTACTTTCCCAATATGTAAATAAACGTCAGTGAGCGCAGGGACCAGTGAAACACACAGTTGCTCTGTAAAGCCCACATTTCTGCCTCTCCTCCTGATGAGCAGAGCAGTGGCCTCAGAAGCACGCTGAGAATACACCATGAAAGGCTCTTTTGGGACTTGACAGCCTCCCCTTTGAAACACCACCCCCCTCATAAATAAAGCCCTCACTGTCTAATGGATGCACTTTTTTTCCAGTGTACAACTCCTGAACGAATAAACTAATGGCTGAATGAAAAAATAAACTATCCTAGAACCCTAGCAGAAGTGTGTGTTTTTCTTTACGTTTTTAGGGTGGGTGTAGAAGAAAGAAAATAAATGGTAGAGCTTGTGGGTTTTTTACATATATACATGCCAAATACAGTGCACCTTTCCCAATGAGCCACTGATACAAAGAAGAGAAGTACATACTTACTACATGCACTCATGTGCTAACAAGGGGTATGTGAACATACTTGACTTCATGAATTATGCAAACACCTAAGTACACACACACACATACATCTCTTAATGAAATACATGTAACAATGATTACATCAACCCCAAACTATTATACAAACACACGATAAGAATCAACATGAACTGATTAAAAAAACCCAGGCAAGCACACACCCCAAGCAGAACCACTGTAAAGGAAGAAAAATGCATGCACAAATGCACTCTCAACACCCATTACAACCACGGGAAGGACAAGGCAAGGGTCTTAACTCAAGGAGGACCATCTAACAGATGGAGCATGAAACAAACGCTTGGAACTTCTGGCATTTTCCTGCTCTGCCAAACTTGATAGGTGCCATTTTGTTTACTACTTTTATGACACACAGGAGCCCTCATTGCGGACCAGGGCTCTACCACAGAAGCTGCTGTACAGACCAGACATCAAGCATAATAAAAGAGAACAGCAAATGACTTTGGGTTGGGGAACACCAGGAAACACTGCAGTGCTACTCAGGTATAGGGACAGCAGCCCTAGCTTGCTAGTAGCACAGCTCAAGTTTTTTGTGAGCATCACAGAAGCCACAGAAAAGACAAGGAGAATATGACACTCCTTGGAAGAGTCACTTGGGCCTCAGTAATCCCACTTAAGTTCAGATTTGCAATTTACGTGCTCAAGTTCAGAATTTAGACTCGGCTGCTGCTCAGTGAAGAAAAACAAGGCCCTGCAGAGATCATCCCACATATGAACCGAGTTTCAAAGGGATGTTTCTCTGTCCCTAACGATCATGGATGGAGCCCTGGGCTTCCAGTCTAGCCACTGCTGAACACAGACTGTTCAGTCAAGTCAAGTACAGAAACACAGCACTTAAGGCCTCCAAATCTCCACTCTCCCTTTCTAAACTGGCTAACAGCACTTCATCACACGTTTCTGAACTGTGAGATGGTCAGATATTATGAGATAACTTACATACTCAATCTGGATAAACACAACACTAACATAAAAAAAAAAATCAAAAGATTTACACAAAATAAAGAAAAAAACAGTAAAGAAAAAAAACTCAAAACCAACATGTCAACAATTATATTAAGTCCAGCACAATATGGAAAATCTACACAAAAACAAAACCAAAAAGCACTGTTTCAAGAACTCAGTTCAAGACAACTGATTTAAAAATAGAAAACATGTTTTCAATGGAACTAATTCATACCACATATCAAAAGATGGATGCAATTATATGGTGCAATATACCAGCATAAATAAAGAGCCTTGGACTTTCTCACACCCTGCATCCAAAGGCAACGCTAAAAACTCTTTTATATTCAGCAATAATTGCTGGATCCCTTCTGTTCAAACAGGAGCTATCAAGTTTACCACAGATAGCTGGCAGCAAATGATGAATTTTTAGTGGTATTCACTATGCTTTTTTCTATCAAGTATAGACAAGGGCAGGACCTCCTAGCCTAAACTGCTGAGGGCCTCAAAAACTGCAGACTAGAAAATGCGAAAACATGTGTTGAAGGAAATCTCTCATTTGAAAAAAATCAGCCTCAAGAGAAAGAGGAAAACAAATGTCTGATTGCATTATAAACAGAAAAGCAGCAAAATATCCACCAGCAGTAGAACCAGCTCCTAACAGAACTGAAGACAGACAAAACATTGAAGTTAAATGTGAAAACTTTCCAATTGCACAGTATTACAGCTGAGACTTTGACAGGTAAAGAAAAAAAATCAAGAGATTAGATAGACTCTGTTCCTACACTCAGCCTAAGTTAACACATGCACAAACAGAGAACTTTGCATCACTTCCTGCAGTGTTACCATACAACAGGGGAGAAAGGAACAACTTATAATTACTGCTGGAATTAAGACTGAGAGTTTTATACACAATAGCCTGGAACTTCACCCACATGTTGCATTAACAGTGGGGTTTGTGTGTAATGCTTTTATTATTCTAAAGAGTGGAAAGGGAAAGAACAGTTTGGCTGTGGGCAAGCATTTTGATTGCTTGTTAGCATGCTCCAGGCAAAGCCAAAGACACCTCCTAGCAATTGCATTACTCACCACTCTTCAGATCACAAACTTACACCCAAGGCTTTAGAGAATCCCTTTTTATCTCAGTCTCCATTAAGAGTCCTCCAATTTCCACACCTGTGACCTCTTTGAAGCTCTATGGCTGTTGCTGTAACTGGAGCAGGGAACCTCATTTATTTTTTGATGTCTGTAGGATCTTGTTAACTACAAACTGAAATGGCTGCCTTTGGCTGGGAATTCCCACTCTGCTTTTGTAATGTCCTTGATAGCAAGATTCAGAAGAAAATAATGATTTAGTACTTTGTTAGCAGACATGAAGCATTTACCTACTGTGTGCTCATCCTGCAGCAGCAAGTTTGCTGTAGACCAGCACCTTCATAACTCTTCTAAGGATAGAGGGCAGCGGAGGCACAGGATGTCCCTCAATCTGAAATCCTGCAACCTCTCCTCATGCCGCACCTCGAGTACTGTGTTCAGTTTTGGGCCCCTCAGTACAAGAAGGACATTGAGGCACTGGAGTGTGTCCAGAGAAGGGCAACGAAGCTGGTGAAGGGTCTGGAGCACAAGTCTTATGAGGAGCGGCTGAGGGAACTGGGGTTGTTTAGCCTGGAGGAGGCTGAGGGGAGACCTTATCGCTCTCTACAACTACCTGAAAGGAGGTTGTAGCGAGGTGGGTGTTGGTCTCTTCTCCCAAGTAACAAGCGATAGGACAAGAGGAAATGGCCTCAAGTTGTGCCAGGGGAGGTTTAGATTAGATATTAGGAAAAAATTCTTCACGGAAAGGGTTATCAGGCACTGGAACAGGCTGCCCAGGGAAGTGGTCGAGTCACCATCCCTGGAGGTATTTAAAAGATGGGTAGACGAGGTGCTTAGAGACATGGTTTAGTAATGGACAGGTATGGTTGGACTCAATGATCTTAAAAGTCTTTTCCAATCAAATGATTCTATGATTAAAAGATGGAAGAAACTTTTTTTTTGGTAAAGACAGTGTGTAAAGTGAAAGAGGCTTATTATTATTAAACAGAAAAGCCTAATGCAGGAGCCAAGGGAGTCTCTTGGATGGCCCTGAATTCATCAGGTGAGGATATCTTAAGGCAACGTGAATGCCTTCACATACGTAACCTGTCAGCATCACTGTTTATCTTCTCAAAGAAAGCTGGAAGAAAGATGCCAGAAGCTGGAGAGAAGACTTAACCCCGGTCCCATCATATGGCTCATCCTATGTGTTGTATCAGATGGGATCATACAATGAAAACACCATTTTAGGTTATCTTTGTATCTCAAGAGCTACCATCCAAAATCAATATTTTTTAATTTACATACATATAAGCTAGGAACAGGAAAGATATTCAAGCCTGGAAGGCATCCTGTCTCCTCCCAGGAGGAAGTCTCATTACCTATTGCTCAAACTGACACATGGGGTGGAAAAGGATAATTTACAGTTATCAGGAACCAAAAGCAGAAGTTTAGAGATGAACACAAGTTCATAAGCTTGTTAAGAATGTTTTCAAAGCAGACTTTGATATTATGACACTGAACAGTAAACCTTCTGGTCTGGAACATAAGCTTTGCAATCCACATTCTCCTCTGATTCTAACTAATGCAATTTTGTCCTACTCACATGGTATTCCAAAAATCATTTTCCTAGCTTCCTCCTCCAACCACATCACCCTTCTTCACTGGTTCCATTTTCTGTCACATTAAGCGCAAGTTGTTTAACCTCCTTTTAACAGCCTATCTCCTCCACTCACCATTCACATACCAAGTCTACTTCTGGCTTACATCAATAAAGGATGCCAGCTCTATTACCTACTTGTATCTTCTAAAGGACATGGGTTTATGCTCTGCTGTCTTTTTTTTTTTTTTTTCTTTAAATAAAAGAAATCTGCTACCCTTACACTTAGAGAAAACTGACAATTATCAGGCTATCAGTATGCTGGGGCACCGGACTGATTCACTGACACATACTATCTTGTCTCGCTAGGCTCTCTCATTTGTCTTAGGTCAGGCGTCATCTCTTGGGTTTATGTCCAGATCCTAAGCATGCCACAGAGGAGACTGTTTTTCCCCATCTAAAGGCATCCAGAAAGCACGCACCATCACCCACGAGAACGATGTGTGCTAAAGCTCAGGGGAGCACCCCATAACCCAGACCCTGAATTCACCAGTTCACGGAGGGTGAGCTTGGCAAGCTGAATTCTCCCCTGGCTCAATGCACTGCAGGAACAGATCTCTTCTTCACAGGCAGGAGAATTCCAGAAACAAATGGCGCTCTCCTCGTCATTCCTATTCCTGGAAGGCAGGTTTCCAGGACTACCTGGACGGCAGCACTACCAGACCTGCTGCACAGCTGATCTTGGACTCTGCCTCACATGAACAGAAAGGAGAACACGGCAGTCGGGCTCCAAACTCAACAGCAGCGGCGCAGCAGGCTTGCTGCCAAAGCCCAGAGCTCAAGCCCAGGCTTAACACTTAATGTAAGCAGAGCCCTAGGCAGTCAGGTGCTGTAGTCCTACAAACAATAATAATAAAAAGTAGTCCTAATGGAGCTCAACCAGCTCAACTTATTGAAGAGAAAGAGGCCTTTGCCCACAGCCCGCAATTACCTAAACAGCAGAAGATCTCTCAGCAACACAACAAAAATCAGGCATGACTGGGTTCAGTGGCTAAAAATCAGTGTTCAAGGTAGAAATAAAAGGCAAAGTGTTTTAAGAGAGAGAATAAATATGATCTGGAATAAAATACCAAAGGATATAATAGACTCTTCATCTACTAGAATGTATGAATACAGACTTGCTATCTTTCAGAAACACATTCACTAAGTCATCCGTAAGTTTTGGGGCTAACAGCCCTAATTACTGTGTGCAAATTCCCTTACAGCCTAGACGATCATAATGGTTCCTTGCAGTCTCAAACCAGACTATAAATGAAAACCAAGACTTATACAGCATGTGTCCGCAGGAATCATTCTGCCATTCCACAGCTAGTATCAGCATGATCTTAAATTAAAAAAAATGGTGTGCAACTCTTTCCAAAGTCAAACAAAGTCATTACACAAAACCCTGTTTCAACTCTGTTCCAACAGAAACCCCAAATGCTAATCTGCTCCACAAAGCACAGGCTCAACAGAACTGGTCACTGTGAAAGATAGCTCAATGGCATTGCCACTTTATACTAGCCTGCACTGAACTGAGTGTCCACATGCGTGAAACCTGATTGGCTTTGTTCAAGTATTTTTTCCTGTAAAAACAAATCATGCTATGTTACATAAAAGTACTGTTTTGAACTGTAGATTCCTATACTATTCCCCATGCTATACTATTTTCTCCTCTAGCACCTCTCCAATTTTTCCAGTGATATTTGGTCTGCAGCAACTGGTGGTGTAAGAAACACGTTATGAAAACTTCAAGACCTCCACTGCTTTTTCCAGCACTATTAATCTACATCCAGAATTTTCACCATCTTCCCAAAGGAACTAACAGAATTTATACTACAGAAGAATGCCTAAATTTGCTTCAAGAAAATCTGAATACACAATTGTTTTTCCCTTTTCAGCACAGAGCAGAGGAAAAAGAAAAACTACATAACCTATGTGGATTTCCCAGAAAATGCAAAATGCAATGACAAAAATGCAAAATTCAATTCCAGCATCCCACAATTCCACTGATCTTCACCATGGCTTTCAACAGTGCTGAGTGAGCAAAGTGTCAGCCTCTGTGATAGCTTGTGCTGTGCACAGCACCACCTTCCTATTATCAATCTTACACTACTGTACCAGGCTGCAAAAAAAGACACGGGGAAAAACCCTCTCTAGCACAGTAACTCCATGGGTTGATGTTCGGCATCTACTCCCTCCCACATTCCCCAATAACTGGAACTTTGTACTTAGGTTAACACACACAATTGTGTTTGATCTAAACAATTCCATTTTCTCTTTCAAGGGATGAATACTCACTGAGGAATGTCACCTGCAACAGCGTAACCTTAATAGCTGTACAGCCCACAATTGCCATGAAAAGCCCCAACCTCCTATGAGGGAAGGGCTGTTAAGATCCAAACATGGGGAAAATACACAAGTAGCAATCGTGCAGGCTAGAAACAAAGTAAAAAGGCTGCAGACAACAAGGAAGGAATGTTATTCCAGAAAAATGTACAAATAGCCTGTGAATGCCTCCTTGCAAGTATCACCCTGCCTGAAGCCAGGGAGGCCTTGAGTCTCACGGGGAAAGGCCACGGACATTGGAAGTTACAAGCAAAAAATTATTGAAACATCAGACCAGATGGTGACTTAACACTGAAAACAAGGACATGATCAAGGAACACCAAATGGAGCCCTACACAACTCCTCCTGCCCTGTGGAGTCCAGGGTGGCACAGACATCAGTGATGCCTTCATGCCCCCCTTCATGTCCTCACTCAGGCATGGGTGACAGCTATATCTTCAAGGCTCATACGTGGCACAAGGCTTTGCCCTCTCCACTGACTGCACCAAGAAAAAATGGCAGCTGGTGGACACTGACTAACTTTTTTCCCCACACTCTTAAAAATCTTACTCTTTTTTTGGAAATAAAATAAGATGCACAAATTCATTTCACACAGACTTTTCATTTCTTTGAACATTCATACAGAATAACTTTTCAAAACTATAAACTTGAGTTTGACTTATTAATGTAAAAGGCTTCCTACACCTGATAAAATGAGCTGATAATAAAGGATGTTTAACTCTTTTTTGCCTTCATGTGTCCATGAAAGAGTTGTTAAAGACAAAACGTGCAAAATGTTTTTTGAGATTACCTTTACTGAAGCTGTAATTTTCCCTCAATACATAGCACAGTAAGTTATTTACACAAGATGACTGTATATACTTTAAGCAGGGAAAATGAAGGACAGTTTACAAAAATGAACACTAACTTCTGTTTATTCCCCAAAAATGAAAACTAGTAGTAGCTCATAAAAACAGGAAAAAATTTTTACCAGGAAGCTTTTAAACAAATTATTTCAGCTATATATGTGTGCAAAGAGCTTACTACAGCTGCAACTAGAATAGGTTGAATTTGTGTAATTCATCAGAAACCACATAGGGTCTAAATGAAAACATACACTGTAATACAGGAGAAATGCTGTCAATTAACTTCTACATGGAAAAAAGAGGTATTGGTTAACATAATGAGCACAGGTCTCGAGTTGCCAGGAGCATGAAAACGATAAGGACATGCAGTGGGAGATGCAACAATTAAAACTGACAGGCATCTCAGGTCTGTCAATGACTCTTCTTGCAAAACACCTAAGGTTTTGCCTGTGTGTATAATGGAAGGCATCCTCTTTAGCCGACAGTGTGCAGAATAGCAAATGCCCTAATAACCACTCTCGATCCTAACCTTCAGAGCTAATTGCCTCATTCAAACTTCTGGTGTTTTATCCCTGATCCATAGTAAACCCTGGCAGCAAAATAATTAATTTAATTAGCTACATTCTTCTAAAGCTGAGTAACTTTAAAAAAAAAAACAAAACACAAACCCAACAACAACCAACAACTGTTGAATTTTCTAACTCTTATCCTGCCAGGAAAAATAAAGATCAGAGCAAAGTCCTGAACACATTCATCAAGCACACAGTCAGGCAGAGCTGTATCATTCCCCCCAGCAACACCGCCAGCCTGAGCACCTGCCAGTATAGCTGCTTTCTACTAAGGCAATCAGCTGTGCTTTGGGAATGGGACTTGGGCATGCAATCCGTAATAAATTTTGCCTAGTGCCTCAGCGGTGGCAGCTTTCAATCAGAGGCAGAGAAGGAAACAAGATGCTACATACCCTGTGAGCTGCCATCCGATACATCTGCTTTTCCCAGGCAGCACTAATATTGTGAAAGGCAGAATCAGAAAAACTGGCAAGACAGAAACTTTTATTTGCATTTTAGACATTCAAGTAAATAGTATTTTCTGTCAGGTCTGCTGGAAAAAACTGATGAAATTATTTTTACTATTACAAAATAGATGAACAGAATATTTAGTTAACTCGTGCTCATACATATATATAGACAGAGACCTTGTCTCTTACAAATGAATTTCATTTGGGTTTTTTATTTCCACTGACAGTACAAAAAATACATAACTATATATTATAGGGACTGAAGTTTTTCTTTCCGTGCTCACCAAACCCTGCTCAGCTGTACCAAAAGGATTTAGATTCCACCTTCCAGCCGTTACAGCAAGCTTACTTACATCATGTGTTTGGAAAGGAGATTTTTCAACAGAGGAAGCGAAGCGCTTAGCCATGCTGTCCAAGACTCCACGGATCAGTGACCCTCAGCAGCATACAGACCACCACCGTGACATCACACTTTCCACAACATGGCTCCCAAAGATGCACATACCAAGAGAATCTGGAGTTTCAATCTTTGTTTATTTGTTCAAAGAAAGTTGCTTTTTCTTCTTCTTTTTGGTAGCTTTTTAGGGTTTGTTTTGCTTTGCGTTTTAAGAGCTGTATTACTTTCAAATCTTACTTTTTGAAACTGAGAAAGCCAGGTGGACCACCTGAGACGAAACATTTCGCATGCAAGCACCCACCAGTGATAGCAGAAGAAGACGTGCTGATTAATTCACACCATATTAGTCAGGGCTTCCATTAACACAACTAAGGGCTCATCAAGGAAGGAAAATGTGAAATTGTTCCATTGCTGTTACTCTGCTGGAACGCCACATTTTAATCACTGGCTGGAGTATAGTTGAGTGACACAAGGGAGAGAAATGCTTAACAGAAGATGAAAATAATATAGACTCAGTGAAGACAAATGCTTGATCCAGGCACACCCAATCCACCTCCTGCTTCAGCCTGAAACACAGATTCATGATTTAACCAGGTTTCTCAACCTGCTGCCTGGAGAGGCCCCAGCCTGGGAGCTGGCGCCAGACAGCAGCTGCGTGGGTCTGGTAAAATGTGGCACAAGAAACAAAACGGTCAAATATTAGGAGACACCTAAATTTCAGCTGAACTCATTTGTAAACTACAGTGACACCCCCCCGCCTTTTTTTCTTTATCCATCAACAATAATCTACAAAAAAAATCACAAAAAGGTCTGCAGCAGTTTGATGAATGGTCCAAGCAGAAGGTCACAGAAATACAGTTTTCAAAGAGGTTTCCTGAGTCATAGCCTCCTGCCGTTCCATGTATCACATCAGTTAGTTTATTTAATAAAAAACAAACCAACCAACCAACCAACAAACAAACAACAAAAAATCAGCTTCTCACTCCAGTATAAAGTTAGGGGATTTTTGTCTTGATTACTCCTCCTAGAAGACTGTTTCACAATCCCATTCTGCTCTGATTAAAACCTTTCTGTATTTTTCAGCTTATGTATTCTCATAGCAAATTGAAACCCAATTATATTCCACTCTGAATATCTTATCTCCTTTTCTCATGTTTGTTCCGCAGTTGATGCATTTGAGTTCCACACCTGTGCAGTATTCCAGGCAAAAAATTTTCCCATTGCCTTAAGCAATAGCATTAATTTCTCATCTCTATCAAAAAAAAAAATACATTACCTGATACATTCTAGTCTTGTGTTTACCTTTCCCTTCCTCCATCAGAGTAGCTGCTCACCATCACCCTATTTCAACTAGTACATTCTGAGACATTGCAATTTACTCTTGGACTTCTAGCTCCTGTTACAAATTCTTGTTACTAATCCCCAAAATCACGAGTTCCGTGTTATCAACCAAACTCTTCACGCTATTACTGTGCTGTAACATGGCAGGTCATGGCACATATATATTTTGCACACTGGTCCTGTGAATCGTCCAAAGGAGGTCTACTATACTGCAAGAGAAGTCCTTCAAGAATGGTGGTAGAAGTCAAATAAATGAAGACATAAATCTGGACTGAAGAAGTCACAGAGCAACATACTAGAGGGAATGACCCCACTAAAAAGCCCCGGTGGACATACCAGAAGACTTTCCATTATGACTTGAAAAAAGTGTGTCCACTAACACCAGCTACAGAGGAAAAGCCTCCCTAAGTGAGCCCAGGAATTTCATTACATAAAATCTCAAGAGACATCAAAAGAAGTTAACTTTTAAAAAGGCAGCCTACTGCCCAGAATTATGGGGGGGGGCGGAAAATCACCACTGAAAGACAAGCTGCCTACAAAACAAAACTGCATCATCTGCTACCACGGCATGCAGCAGACAACACTCGCATCTCTTCTCTTGCTAGAAAGCGTATCAGATACCACCACTGAAACTGCCGGGGCTCTTAGTAATTTCCCTATTATTCAGATTGAACTCATCGGAATGCTCCAGCCAGTGCTGCTTACCAATGAAAACCAGAAACAAGGACTGGAGATAGTTATTGAGGAGAAAGCAATTATACATGATTTTAAAAAAAGAAAAAACACCCCTCTTACAGAGACCCTCTTCCCCACTGCTCCTGGCAGTCAGCAAGCTTTGGATGCTAAATAGAAATAAAAACAGGAACATGGAAATTACCAAATTACACCTTAGCATCTGCTCTGTCATACCTGTAATATCATCCTTAGTTTACAGCAGCACGCTGAACATAATAAAAATGCCAAACACTGATCTCATTTAAGAACCCCTTAATCTTGAAACACCATGCGTGAGGAAAATTAAAGACAAATCCAGAGCAAGTTCAGTGTTTTCTCATCATCTATGGAAGAGGTATTCAGTTGTTCGTGCTTAGGGCTAGATTAAGCCATCCTTACATCCAAACTGTTTGCTCATTTGTCCCTAATGCAAGTTTACCCTTTAGAGAATCCAACTCCAAGCAAATTATTTCTTCCCCCTTACAAATTCTACAGGCTCCTTAGCAAAGCATGCAAAGGCTATGTGCCTCCCATGTCTGCAATGGATGAAACAGTGACAAGTAACAGCCTAAGTGATTGATGAAGTAGGAAAGACATCTTAAGAGAGCAGAATCAGAAAGTGACAGGAAAAAAAATGGATGCGGAAAACAAGATTTCCTCCTTCAGGAGGGAGTTTGATTTACATTTCATACAAAAACAATTTTTTACACCTATGCTAATTTTTTTTTATTTCAAGCACTCCCTGACAGGTCAAGAATATTCTTTAATGCAAATAATCGATGAAGACAATAGCAACATGGCTCCAACCAAAGGAGGAGACTAAAATGTATGTCCTTCAGAGACAAGAAAAGCACAGATTCTCCCCTAAAGAGCTCACAGTCTGCTTTTACTAGTGTACATTGGACAATATAGTATTTACATATTACAGACTTAGAGAGCACTGAGTTTGTTATTTAATCTATAAAAATAATTTTATGAAGTTTCAAAGTATTTATTGACAATGATTCTTTAAAACAGACATGAACATACAGCAATATTTTAAAAGTTCAACATAAAGATACTGGATTGAGTAAATTGTGCAAAAGTACTGCTGTAACGGATTTCGATCCTAAGGATATAACTGCTTGATTCATTGCTTGTTACAATCCATCAAAGTGGCTTGGTTTATCATAGTTCTTCATTGCCTTCAAAAGATTTAGTGAAAGGTTTTTTCCACTACTTTGCACAGCTTTTCAAAAGCTGACAGGCACACAGCTGAAGAATCCATGGTAGTGCCTCTTTTTGTCTCCTGTAAGTCTTGCTGGACCTGTCTCACTTCCATGCTGTGGGTAAGGCAATAACTCAAAAAGTACTGAAGTTTTCACTAAGTAAATCACTTCAGAATTACTCTAGTATAATCGTGTATGTGAACAATTGAAAGAAAATGGAAGTCAGAAGGCATTTAAAATAAACAAATAAAATTGATGTTCCTGTAATGAATTTACTCAGCTATAAAAGCAGACCTTCATCTTCCAAAATACATTAAATTCCTCTTGCCAAGGCCCCATCTGGAATAGGGGAGCTCTCTTCACTCTTCATGACCAGGGAAGGTCATCAATCCAAACCTATAGGCATAGAAGGCTGGCTTGTTTCTCTGTTTAGGCTAGATCACAAAGTGACAGAGACCTGTAAACACCCCTATGGTGGTAAAGCTGCAGTTTCAATAAGAGCATTATTATAATACCATCAACTGTCAGTCTACATAGTCTATGTTCTACCATTTCCAGTCCCATATATAAATGAGAAAAGAATTAAGACTTTGCAGCTTCACTTTCATTTTCATATTTTGAAAAGCCACCCATTACCAGTCCTGAAAAAGATGAGCAGAAAACCAGGAACTTGAAAGGCCAAAAAAATAAAACTGATAGTGATATTAGAAGTACATCAAAAAACAAAGACTGGACATTAAAATGATAGCCATGGAAACTGCCATAACGTACACAGACTATAGCAGGATCCTGAAACCAACAGCATTCTAGTGAAATGCTGGGATTGTCCACAGGAAAGCAATTAAAGGATCTGATCCACAGTTGTAACAAAGTCCTTAAATTGTTTTCATATCCCTGTATAAAATGAAACATTTAAGAAATAAATGAGTAACTCCGATAGGCTTTTTGACAACATCATTTTAAGTGCTGGACATTAATAACTTAGTGTAAAACATCAATAAGTGTTATATTACCTAATGAAAAAATAATATAAACACAGATAAGAAAACCCCTACGAGTTTCTGCTTCATATGCTGCAAAATGATTTTTCAGTTATTACTTACATTTAGACTGATGCATTCCCAAATTGAGGACCTTTTTAAAGTTATAATCTAGTACACACTGAAAAAAACCTCAGCACTTGCAATTCAGAAATTGGACTGCAGCTCTACTGAAGTTTCTATTTCTGTAGTTTCCATTTAAAATAGTTTCAACTCGTGTTTAATCTCTTGTCCCGCTGGCTTTTTCAAGGTGGGGAAAGAGAGTATGCAATACGCACACAGTATAAAAAGATGAACTTGTGCATAAAACCATGAGAGACTTGGGACAGATGTCCAGTTTCCAGTACTGTTACGAATTTCGTTAATGTAAATTACTTTATCTCTTTAAGCCTCAGTTCTCAGCCATTGAGGTGTGAAGACAAACTGGTCAATGGTGTTAGCTATTCAGACACCAGAATTGAATGTTTAAATAAAAACAAACAAAAACACCCCACTACACAAGTCAATTAAAGAACTACTGGTAAAGAACAGGCCAGGCTGACACCCAGTCCTAGGAACCCAAAAAGTGGAACTCATGGGACCAAGTCCTCTGTTGTTCATTACTCCTCAAGCAGGTGCCTTTAGGAATCAAGTTTAGCACGATATCTTTATTGTGTGAAGGATCCAAGAAAAGGATACATTCAGACTTGTAATGAATATTAAAAAAACCTAATGAAGGTGTTACCTTGTCAATCAGGTGTAGGCTGAGACAGCCAAAAATAACAGGAAGAGTTCCAGTAGAGCAAAGAGCATGCATCTACTATATCGACTCTTGAAGTAAAGATGTCAAAAAAATCTCGTGTGTGTAGAGTGGGCGAAGAGCAAACAAAAACTTGAACAGGCTTCCTTTGCTGTCATGAACTTTTGAACAACCAGGAAAGAGTAGGACTGGTGGAGTCAGCTGCTTGTTACTGTGAACCAAGACTAAGTCTTATCTGCCCCCAAAAATGCCAGCACCAAAAAGCAATAAAACAACAATGCAAACTACCTTCCCTCAGCCCTTACAGGCCTTGCACATATGTATTCTCATGCTACTGCTGAATGCAATTCTGTAAATCTAATCTCAACATCTAATCTTTAAAGTATCAAGCTTCATTAATCAAGGTGCAACACAGCAAAAAGGCCTGCAACTGCAGGCACAGAAAGCAGCAGTGCTGCACTGGTGGAACTCCCTCAGTCAAATGACAGACAAAGCAGAAAGTCGTAAGATTTTTATGCTTTTATGAACTGCTGTTCAACATTTATGTGCATCTCAGGATTTGTGATCAGCAGTTCAGCTAGCCTTAGATGTATTTCTTACAGTGCATTTATAATTTTGGCTTTACTCCATGTCACTTGCATCGCACACAGGCAAGTTGTCTATACTGTGCCATGTTACCTCGTTTTTATTGAGTGTACTTGCTCTTCTGTCTGCAGGCAATTAACTCAATTTGCAACAAATAAAAATTTCAGCAAGCAGTTTAAACTCCTCATCAGACTTTTGGCATGGGTTGCAAAAAGCCCGCCAGCAAACTATGGCCACAAGCAGCAGTTGTTTTCACCAGGGCATTCTTCAGCAAGATCCCTCTCCTGCTACACTGTAGACATACCCAACATACTGCAGCTTTTCAGCTACCTCTACTGTGTAGTTCTCTCACTTATATGACACAGCAGAGGGTATACCCTCTAAGAGGTGTACCGGTGGTATGCATTTACTAGAGGAATGACTCCAAAATACACAGTGCGGCAATCTGCTCAAGAACTTAGTATAGGCTTATTTCAAATAAGAGACCACTTTGTCCTCTCTGGCCAGACAAGCAAGGCATGGAATAAAAAGGGCAGAAGCAATTGCTGCCATTCATACACAGCAGTTGACTGAAGAAAAGCTGTGTGTTTTTCAATACTACCCCACATCTTCTCTAAGCCTTTTTTCTGAAAAATAAACAGAAGATCAGCACTGCCGCCTCTAAAGACACAGTCTATTTTCTTACCCCGACACGCTTTACTGTTGTCTCCCAGGCCTTCCCCTAAGCAAACTTCAGAAAACTGAAGCACAGAGCAAGCCGCTTGCCTAACAGTGCAGGCAAGCCTGTGGCAGGGCCAAGAACTGAACATAAGCTTCCTTACATATCGGCATATTGCCTAAGCTAAGACAATGAACATTTGTACAGAACTACTTCCCCAAGCACTATGTGGAAAACAGCTATCACACACCATATCAAAAATTGTATGAACAGATACAACCTTTTAATTAACCTGCCAGAAAGCTCACACTGACTAAGAAGCAGCCAGTGCCCAGCCTGGATGTGCTCCAGCCCTCCTAGCTGTCAATTCTAGTCATTTAGAGTCTTTGTTTGAGTTCCCCCATGAGGTGACCTTTACAAAATTCAGCTCTTCTGAAGATCAGGAAATTCAGTTACCCGCAATATCATTACGTGGGACAGCTCTTAAAGCACAAATAAATAAAAAAAAAATTATTATAAACAAATGTCTTCCAGTCAAGTTCAATAAAAGACAGTAATACCTTAATTTTCTGGTGAATATGCCTCAGTGAATCTGCTGTACCCATGTCCATGTTGTCACTGATGCACACAAAATCCAGCTTCATTTTTGTGTCCAAGTTTAACATCTTTTGGATTTCCTTCCTTGTAATCACAATGACCTCTAGGACAGAAGAAAGTGGAATTAGATCAAGAAAAAAAAAAATATTCATCACAAATAGGATACACTCACGTTTTATTTACAAAGCCTAATGGAACTGCCAAAAGTCTTGAGTGACGTAACTGGGTTCTCCAATGAACCAAGCTCTTTTGGCAAGAGTAACTTTTGAAGAAGAGAATTAAACTCCTAATGAATACAAAAACAATCTCTCCTGCTTTGTGTGGGTAGAGGGTTGATACTGAAAGGGACACATGCATGTGAGCGGCACGAGTATAGCAAGACAGAACAGAAATGTCTTTTATCATTAGCAAGTGACCTCAAATCATATATCCCCAAACAGACCAATGAGACCCTGCATTAATGTCACCAACACTTTAGAGCTTTGTCTTTTGCCCTCCTTGATCTTGTATAATCCTCTGTGGACAACACCACCAACCACAGTATTACAATACAGTTGTTAAATTATTTCCCAGCACCAGCTTGGCAAGGGATTGAAGTAACATGTGAGCAACAAACTCATTCCATCTATAAAAGAAAAAAGGTAAATGCATATTTGGAGGATATCAACAGTGGCATAAAAGCGTATTTTCCAAAATGAAGGATGTGAGAACAGAAGCTCTGCAAAGAAAAGACTGAGAACAAGAAACCTTCTCCCTTGGCCTCAAGAACTGGAAGGAAAAGCAAGAGTCAAACCTTCAAATTAAAATATCCCCCCCCCCCCCCAAA
>VYZW01017214.1:21994-33473 GCA_013401315.1 Balaeniceps rex
AACATCATATTCCATATGGAATTTTAATGGAGAAGTATGGGAAATAATACAGCCCTCAGCCTAGGAAGCTCCTGTGGCAAGATGAAAACACACTAAGAATAAAGCTGTATCATTCAAAACTGAACTCATCCTGAATCTGTTAACAGAAAAGAGGAAGTAACTGTAAACATGAGAATCGTGTGGCAGTTTGGTACCAGAGATATGGGAGGGCTTCCCTCCCACTCTCGTATCGGATGCCAACTTGGATTCAAAACAGGCTGAAGAACCTAGAGAAAGGGATTGAAAGCACACGTTACATTGGGGAAAGAAGTAACTGATGGAGAAGAAACTGTTGTCAGGTGGAAGTTATAAGCCCACAGTTCAGCATAAATCTGGTGAGCTGGACAAAGGTCTCCTAATATTTATCAGGAGAGATGAAGCACTCATGGTTGGGGCAGAAGCGATGCAGTGAATCAGACTGTGGAACACCTACTTACTAATATAAGCAAGTATGAGGAACTAAAGCCTCTGGTAATACTTAGAATTATGAGCCAGGGAGAGAATTCATGCCGCTGGAGTATTAACACAGAAACATACAGCTTGGTCAGGGGGCAGAAGCAAGAGAGGAGCAGGAAGGTGGCAGCTTGCTTACTGAAGCTGCACGTACAACCCTGCATGTCCAAATTTTCGTAGGGGACAGATAAACTGAAGAGCTATGTGTGAGAAAGGAGAAAGGTCTGACCATAACACCACCTACTAGTGGTCAAGAGCATCAAGTGAAAGTGGTTATTTCTGAATAGTTATAAAGAGCCACACAAAGCACAAGACTGGTTACAGAGCAGCTTTTAGTTATCCATATTACCGGATAAAAGTATGATCCTCACAAAAAAAGGGAGAGCAGTCAAAGAAAGTGGATATTCAGAAAGCAGACTCAATAAACAACATGCAAAAGGCAATTCCAAGGGAAAGAAGTTCCAAAGGATTTCTTAATGACACAAAGTAAAGGCAAAGTCTTAAGCCTGCTCTTTCTTTTATTCCTTCACGCTGAAACCGTAAGAGGCTGACATGGATAACCATCAACTGATCTTTACATCTTCATACAGAAAAGAAGCAGTCAGGAAAAAAGCCACGTTCTTGGGATGGAGTATGGAATAATTGCACAGTCATGCAGGACAAGCAAAACCAGAAAAGCAGAAAGGCAAAGGACAGATACAAACATGAAAAAACAGAGCCACAAAAGGTGTCAGGAAGAAGTTTTATAAGTAGCAGGGGGAACACCACAGAAAGATTTGGTCCACCAAATCAAAAACTTAAATCCAGAAAATACTAAAGACCCTCACTATGTACTAAACGCCGTTTTAGCCCTCCCATGAAGCAAGGCCCACAGGTGAGCATTACAAGTCTGTCACTTCCCCCTGCCCTGTTCTGTCCAAAACCTAGCACTTGGCTCCACGCTCTAACAACAAGGCCTAAATGCCTCAGACAGAACAAGTAACCCTGAACTTCAGGTCAGACTGAAACAACAAACCAAACAATATCCCGAGAGAGCTGACACAGTTCTCATGCCACTCTCATTAATGATTCAGAAGAAAAAAAAAAAAAAAAAAAAAAACNAAAAAAAAAAAAAAAAGACTGAGAGACTCCTGGTTAACAACACCGGGAAAGACAACGTTGGGAAAAGCATATAGATGAGAAAAGCCTTGGTAAGGGGAGAGGAGGGGGAAGTGGGCACAGGCACAGGAGGTGCAGCCGACAGTTAAGGAATAGACGTGACATGGCCCAACAGCACAGCTCCAGTGCAGAGAAGAGATCTCCTGCTAAAGCACCTGTCCCGATCAACAGAGCACCTGCGACAAGCCATTAGAACAACGGGGCAGGGGGAAACACACGACACAAAGAGGAGTGGTGAAGGTGGCCCCGGGAAGCCTGGAGAGGCCAGAGTAAGCACGTCATCTCCACCCCCATCTCAAGCCTCCGTCATGCCTCACCTTCGAAGCCAGCGCGCTCCAGGAGGTTCAGCGGGTACCAGAGCAGGGGCCGGTTGCCCACCGGGAGCAGCGGCTTCGGGATGCTGGAGGTCAGGTCCGTCATACGGGAACCGCCCCCCGCCGCCATCACCACGGCCTGGAACTCCATGCTGCAGAGAGAGCACAGGGGCAAGGCCTCACTCAACCACGGCAGAACCGGGCAGGCCCGGGCCAGGCCGAGCCGAGCTGGGCCGGGTCGGGCTAAGACCGGTTCGCTTCAGCCTGGGCCAACTTTAGCCGCCAGCGCTTCTCAGAGGCGTGCGTCGGCTCCCCGTCTCCCCCGCACCCCTCCCCGCCCCTGCGGAGGCGCCGGGCCCCCCCACCCCGCCGCTACCTCCACTCTGGCGGCCGCCGGCTCCCAGCGCCTCACTGACAGGACAGGAATGGCGGCGCCGGCGCGCACTGCGCGTGCGCGCGGAGAGCCGAGCGGGTCGATCGCGGACAGCGGCGGTAGAGCGCCGATAGGCTCGATCCTCCTCCTCGCCTTGCCGCGATCGGCTCCTCCCNAGAAGAACACCGAGGGAAGGATCCCAGGCCGCGGAGCGCCGAGTCACGGATCCCTGCCCCACCGCGGGAGGGGCTCGGCGGCACAGCGCCCCCAGGCGGCCGGAGGTGGCGCTGCAGGCAGGGGGTGCTGAGGAGCTGCAGGCAGGGTGCAGGGGGGCAGGCTGCTGGGAGCATGGCAGGGGGCAGGNGGGGGGCAGGTTGCAGGGTGCATTGGGGGGATCAGGCTGCAGGGCAGGGGGAGCAGTATGCAGTGTGCATCGGGGGGCCAGTTTGCAGGGTGCAAGGCAGGGGGCCAGTGTGCAGGGTGTGGGGGAGGAGGTGCAGAGTGCATGGCAGGGGGGCAGTTTGTGGCTGCGCTCCCCACACACACCACGTCTGGGGAGGGGACAGGACCCACAGCCCCCACCTGCATGCCATGCTCTCCACCCCGCAGCACCCCGTGCTGGCACAGCACCCAGCAGACAGTGCCATGCTGGCCCCCCAGTTGCAGCACTGGCCAAATACGCTCCAGTCCCAGCCCTTGAGAAGCACGGACACAAACAGGACCTGGGGCAGGACAGCAGGATCCGGCCCTGCAGTTTTATTGAACCCGGTGTCCCCAGGGTGGGCAGCTCCCACGGCATGGGGTGCCTAGGGGGGCCTCATTCATCCCAGGTGTTCTTGTCAGTGTCAATGGACATACAGTTGTACACGGCGTACCGCAGCAGCTCCTCACAGGCCTTGGCCCTGGTAGGGGGGGAATGCTGGGTCATGGCTGTGACGGGCACCGAGAGCCCCGCGCTTCTCGCACCCGCCCGGATGTCCCCTGGGGAGCCCTCCCCCAATGCCAGCCCCAGGGAGGGGGGAACGTCCCCATCTCCTGTCCCCAGCTCGACTCACGAGGAATAGTTGGGCAAGAAGAAGCTGCAGGAGCACGTGGAGGCCTGTGGCATCAGGTCCAATGCGTTCAAGCTTGGGAGAAAGGAGATGAGAGTCAGGCCCTGGCATGGCACAGGGACCCCGGCACCGGCAGGACGGACTCACTTTTCCCTTTCCGGGTAGACAGTGATCTGAACTGGGAGGCGGCTCCGGCCGGTGACGAACTTGAGGAAGCGGCTGAGATCCTCTGAGGGGAAGCACAGGTCTCAGAGACAGGGACAGGGCCGTCCCCGTCGCTGCTGTTGTGGCAGGGTCTGCCCTTGCAGAAGCATCCCAGGAGCGCAGGGCAAAACTAAGGGATGCTCTTAGCACCCCGGGAAGGGCCAGGCGGGATGACCCCAGCCGACTCCCAGGGAAGCACCTGGAGATCATCCCCCGGGCGCAGGGCAGTGGGTACCCCGTCCCCTGGCCCACCCAGCTGCACATGACGAGTGGGGAAAGGCTTGGGGTCGCTCACCGCTGGTGAAGTTGTTGAGTGCCTCCAAGAAGTTCTGGATGCGGATGTCATCGGAGGAAAAGTCCTCAAACGTGACTGCAACGAGGAACATGCAACAGCTTCGTTAGAAGCACCCAGCAAAGCAAATTAACATGGGATGCATCCATCCCACCCTTCTGTGAGAGCCCAGAGCGGAGGCAGGAGAGAAGGAGACCCTCCACTCTTGGTGAGCCCCTGCAAGCCCTCAGCACCCCAAGTGGGGCTGGCACCCTGCACAAAGGCAGGTGGAGAAATGGGGGTCCCCATTTGCAGGGTAGCCATTCACCTCTGCCCACAGCTGCTGAGGACCAGAGTGTGGACCAGTGGAGTTTGCAGCTAAACCTGAAGAATCCCAGTCCTATCTAGGATCTCTCTGGCTCATCCTCCCCCAGGCTCCCTGACACCCCATGACCAGGGACTCAGCACAGGGCAGGATGTGTGCACAGGACAAGCATTGTCGAGGGGAGCCCCTGCCCACGTGGGGGGCTGGGAGCAGCTTTGGGCTGGCTCTGGCACTTACTGAATCTCCGCAGTTCGGCCACTGTGATCTCGGGGTCCCCGCAGACCTTCTTCTCCAGCTGCTGCCAGGTGAGCAGGTCCAGCACAGGCTGGGGCACCACACAGAGCAGCCCGGCACGCATGGCTGCGATCTGGGGGGGGCACAGGAGGGGTCCCACGTCACTGCAATGGGTCTGAGCCCAGGGCAGCCAGCCAGGGCACTGGGGGCAGGGACTGCAGGACCCCAAAGGGGGTCCCTGGAGCTCAGGGACATCCTGAGCATGAGAGGCACAGAGGAACCGCCCAGCTGGAGCTGGGTTTGGGCACACGTTTTCACAGCCACCAACCCCATAGGTACCAGGAGGGCTTGCCACAGGGGCAGGGTCCCCTTGGAGTCACTCCAGTTACCTGCTCCTTGCTCTCCTCCAGCCGAGCCTTCTGCACCAGGCGGATGAACTCCTTGCGGTCCTCGTAGCGCACCACGGTGCTGCTGCCATTGGGGATCAGCTCCACCATGCACTGGTCGCTCCGCACCACAGTGTAGGTCAGCTCTTTGCCGAACATGAACTCGAAGGCTTCCCTGTCCACCCCCTCCAGCACCTCCAGCAGCTTCACCTGCAACCCAACGGGTGAAAGCCACCATGGCAGAGCCGGAGCAGCCATGGGAGTGCACGGCACTGCCCTGCCGGCCCCCAGACCCACTCACCAGCTCTGAGTCCACGGTGGCAAAGTCCTTGCTCCAGCTGACCTCCTCCCCTGCCAGCTGCTTCCACACCAGTGCCGGCAGAGACAGGATCTGTCAGAGGGAGCAGAGACGCGTGTCCTCCCCGTGTCCCTCCTTCACTCGAGGGCAGCCCCTCTGCCTGAGGCATGGTGGCCCCTGCCCAGCCCCCTCGCCAGCGGGGGAGGCTCTGCCGTGCTCACCAGGAACTCCTTGCTCCTCAGGGCTGCTCCCATCAGCTGCCCGATCCACTCATACTTGGGGAAGTCCTTGCAGGAGGGGTTGGGAACGTACATGTCCCTGGTGTCGCTGCTGCTGTTACCCTGTGGGAGAGGGGCTCAGGACCCATGGACACAGATGTGACCAGCCCAGCATGGTCCCTCCTGCAGCCTCCCTCTCCATCACCCCTGCGCCTGCCTCTCCTGCCCTTTACACCCCTCCAGGAGATCTCCACCACCCAGGTACAAGCAGAGTCCCACCAGCCAATAGGACTAACACCCCAAAATATTGCAACTGAGGGACAAGCCCCCAGGCTCTGCTGGATTTCCTCCCCCGGGGCTGGGACAGGCAGACAGCGGGGTAGCAAACCTGGTTGGAGGTGCGCACGAAGAAGGGCAGGGGCACAGGGACGTCGCCCGCACTGGGACACAGCTCCTCCGACACATCCGACAGGCTGTCCCGAAAACCGCCGCCTGCAATGAGGGCGGAGGCTGGTTAGTGCCTGACATGCTGGGGCCAGATGCTGAGCCACAGGATCTGGCCAAGCCACCCCCTCTCCGTGGGACAGGGGCAGCGCTGGGGGCATAGGGGAGATGCAGGGACCACCCCATGTGTGCAGAGCGGGGCTGCCTCCCACAGAGCAGCTGGGACAGTGTGGGCATCCTGCCACAGTGGGCAACCCACTGAGCTGCCCCCCAGCACGAGAAAGCCCAGGGGAGAGCCCCAGGCAGGAGGGGAGAGTTCTCACCGTTGTCGATGATGCCCTCGCTGATGAACTCGCACTCCCACCACTGGCTGTAGCTCAGGGGCCACCTGCGGGGAAGCAACAGCCCCATGCACCCCCCTGCTCCAAGAGAGCCAGCAGCACCCGGCATCCCCCCACATCCCGCTCTGTGGAGGTGACACCCCACAAATGTGACGTGAAGACCTACCTGTAGTCCAGGGGCTGATTGTTCTTGGAAGGTCTAAGGCCTTCGTACAGCTGGAGAGGAGCAGAGTAGAAAGGGGATGAGACGCAGCAGGGGCACGCGATGCTGCGTTGGCAGGTACCTGGCATGGGGCATGGCATTGCCATACCTGGGTGAAGACGGTGTTCCTGCAGCTGGGGTCCAGCGCGGGGTTGGCACGGTGCTCCCGGGCCAGGTGCCGGTTGATGTACAGCTTTGGCAGGGTGTGAGGAGGGGAGCTCTCCGAGGACTGGAGACAGTGGGCGATGAGGGCTGCGCTCTCCTTGGACAGCAGCAGGAATGGCTTCATGCTCTAGCAGGGGACGAGCAGGGATGGTCAGAGGCCTGATCCTGCTGCCATGTCCTCTCTTTCCCCCTCCCCAAGCACAACCCCCCGGTGCTGCAGGGGATGCTCAGCTCTCCCATCCCTCTGGCAATGCCCAGCACGGCAACTCTCAACACGAGCCCTGGGCTGGTCTGTCCCCACTGGATCAAGGAGAACATGCCACAGCCCCCAGGGAAACCAGCCAAGCCCGTGATGAGATGCTCCTGCCGGCACCACCCCAGGGGAGCCCAGCAAATGCTTACCCTGAGCGCACTGAAGGTGCCGATGCTGTCCTCACAGAGGGGGATCAGGTAATGCAGGACACCGCCCAGGAGCTGCACGAACCTGGAGAACCACAGAGGAGCAGCGTGAGGATGCGAGGAGGTTGGTGGACGCGTGGAGCCCGATACGCCCACAGCGTTTCACCACACACGGCCCCAGGCACGCGCCGAGCCCGGGCGCCGCGCTCCCTGCACGTGGGTCTCCCCCAGCCCACGGAGGGACCCTGGCACACCAAGGGGAGCACCCAACCAGCACCGTCTGTCCAAGCGCTTTATTTTGTACCCAAGACAAAGCTGCAAACGAGGGCAGCCCAGCCCACGCCACAGCACTGCAGCTGACTCGCCGCAGAGGGTCTCTCCATGGGGCCAGCGCTGACCCCAGCCTGGGGCTGCCCCGCAGGCAGCAGGGTGGGAGACTCCACACTGCAGGTTCCCCTTGCCCCGTGCTGGCACCGTGCTGCCCAGGCACTGGAAGCAGCCATGTTTGGATGGGGAGCAGCGAGCCAAAGTCCCTGCTGCAGATGGGAAAGGAGCTGGCAGATTTTAAGCAAGACACATGCAACCCCCTGCTAGAGGCCAAGGCACAGTCCTTCTCGGGGCCAGGCTCACTGTGGGGACGGCGCCGTCCTGGTGCTGTACCTCTGAATGAGCACGGCCCGCCGGTACAGCACATCAGTGTCCACCCCTTCCAGGAGAGGGTAGCGCACCAGCCGGGCTGGCTGGAACATGTCGGCATTGAGGATCAGCTCCCATTCCCAGAAGGACTTGATCTTAATCCCTCGCAGGCGGACGTTGTACCCTTGGTCTGCCAAGAAAGGACAGCGATGCTGTGCGTGCGGCTGCAGCTGTGCAGCCGGCACGGCTCGGATGCTGCAACTGGGGGCAAGGAGCCCACAGCGCCTGCAGTATCCCAAATGAAGCTCACTCCCCAGCTTTTCCTCCAATGGACCCCAAAAAGCAGCCGGTGCGGCAGGAAGAGCCGCAGGTGCCAGGACAGGCTGCAGGTTTAGGGCCAGGCCGGGCTGGCAGTCCCGGTGCAGCAGCGTGGGCTCACCCCGGCACTCCAGGATGCGGATCTCCAGCACCGGCAGGTGGGTCTTCATGTCGCGGAGGATGCAGACGTCCTGGAAGCTGTTCCTGCACACAGTATGGAGGAAGATGGCAGAGCTGCGAGGCACAGACACCAGCGAGGCGGCCGGCGAGGCGCAGGCCACTCCGGCTCCCCAGCCGAGGATGTGCCGCTACCCATGGCGAAAGCCCCCCCGCCTCACCGGGGTTGCGGCAGGAGGGGACCGAGCAGAAAGAAGAGGCTGTCAGAGGCACAGAGATGTCCTGAAGAAGGTGGAAGTCACATCCAAAGAGCCAGAAAAGAGCACAAATTCAAAGCAGAACAGAAAGGTGAGATAGCTGAGAGCACATTGCCATTCCCGGGGGGTCCCAGCACATCTCGCATCAGCACAACCATCCTTCAAGCCGAGTTGGTCTGTTTTGAAGGAAACAGGGATTTGTGGAAATGAACGATTTGGTAAGTGATTCACTTGTATTTCCAAAGCCTTTGGCAAGGTGCCGTCAAAGACCTATGGGCACGTGGGGAAAAACCACTGCCACTGCCCAGACACAGCGAGGAGTTGGCTCCTGCCACCAGGAAAGAGACCTTGGCAGTCTCATGGATGCTTCTAGAAAGACAAATCTCACTGCCTAGCCAAAAGAAGGCAAACAGGCAAGTTTTGGGGAAGGAGGAGGAGATCTTTGCACCCCTGTGTAAACCCCTGCCTGCCTCAATAAGGGTGCTGCAAAGCCAGAACGAAGAGGGAGAGGGGAAGCACCTCAGGACTTTTTGGCTACAGCACAGCAGAGATGCTCAGAAAGGAGACAGCAGCGGCATGTGTCCCCAGAGGGGAGGAGGAGGAGGAGGAAGAGGAGGAAAGACCCCAAAGTCACCAAGCAGGAGGAAGCATGCTGCAGCCCAGCTGCCACAGCACAGATGAGGAGCAGGAGTGAAGATGAAGGCGCTCGGCTGGCACATGGAGGCGGGGGGCCACCACGCTTGCAGGGACGGACGTAACCTGCATCCAAGGACCCGCGGAGAGCCACCGTCACCGCCGGGTCACTCAGGACTGACCCCAGCCCTTTCCTTAGCATCTGCTCGGGATGCAGAGACAGCTTGGGTGTTTGGCCCAGGATGGACCCAGGCTGCTCCTCGCTCATTCCTCGTTCGTTACTCACTCTTTAATAAGGACGGTTCTCAGGCGCTGCAGCCTGTTCAGTGTCCCACCATACACGGCCACCCGCCTGGGTATGTAGGAGCCAACCTGCCCATCCAGCATCAGCCACAGCTTCCTGGGGACGAGAAGAGCAATGGGCAGCGTTGTCCTCCCCTCCCAAGCTGCCTGGGCACGGAGATGCCCCTGGAGATATCCCAGGGCTGGGGGCAAGGCTATGTCCTCCTCGGGTGCATCTGGCAGCAGCTGCCCCCCACCTTGACCCTGAGCCCCCAGCTGCAGCCTGGGGAAAGCTGCTTTCAAGAGGAAGATGGTGTTTTGCCCCGCACCCTGCCGGTCCCTGGCACAGCTGCCAGCGGCAGGGGACACCCCGAGGTCTCACTTGACAATGGTGCCTTTCTTCATGTTGAGCCGCACCCAGTGCTGCCCCGGGGGCCCGTTGCTCTCCCAGAAGGTGTATGTCTGGTTGTCAGTTAGATGGGCCACGCCGTAGTCCTCCTGCAAGAGCGCAGTGAGCAGAGGGCGGGAGGTGAGCATCCTTGGGCACACCATGGCCACCCTCGGGACAGGTCCCATGGGGCCAGAGGAGGTCAGGACCAGGCCAGCCCCTCGGTTTGCTGGGCTGCAGGTGGATGGTGGCTCCTGCACAGAGCAAGCTGGACATGGCCAAGGACCCCTTGCAGTGCCCCAGAGACACAATGGGGTTTTGCTCCTGACGCCCAACTCCTTGCAGCTTCGCTAGAGCAGCAAAACCCCACTACCATCCCCTGCCCCTCGCAGAGGAGACAGCCACCGCCAGCCACTCCTCCCCGCAGCTGCGGTGATGCTTGTGTGTATCACGCTGATTTTAAGCCGTGGAGGAGCCCCGCTACGCACCGCCTGCGAGGAGACCTCGACACTGCTGAGGTGCTCTTTGGTGCAGTCCCGGCACTGCAGCTCCTTCTCGCTGTGATCGTACAGAAAGCGCCCCAGCTCCATGTCGTGCTCATAGCTCCAGCCCGGGGGCACGGACCTGCAGGAGCGCTCCATGTTAACGGGACAGGGAGACCAGGCTGTGCCCCAAACCTGCCCACCAGCACTATGCAGGTGCCCCAGCTCAGATCAGCCAAAGCATCTCATGGTCACCATACTGGGATGGTGACAGGCAGCTGTCTCCGCTGCAGGCAGATGGCACGGCTGTATCTCACCACCACCATGACAGGTGTTTATGGCCACCCCAGCCCAGTGGGAATAGCACCACGTGGTCGGTCCGATGCTCCGCGGAGCAAAGGCCATCTTCGCTTGAGCAATGTCAAACGGTATCAATGTAAAAGGCATCTCACGGCACCCGTCCTCCCAACTCCCGACCCTGAAGCCAGTCCTGGCCCCGCAGGCACGTCCAGGCCCTGGCCAGCCGCCCCCTGGGGTGCCACAGCACCACTCTAGGAGATGCACTCGTACCGAAACTTCTGCACTGCAGCCTCATCCTGCTCTATGAGTCTGGGCTTCTCTCCCAGGCGCATGGAGTACGTCAGATCCACCACTTGTTCCCAGCTGGAGCAGCACCAGCAGAGGAGTCAGACAAGGGAAAAGATGAGTCAGCGCTCAGCGTGCCCAAGTGTTACTGCCTTAGCCTGGAGTGGAGGCAGCAGCGGTGGAGGGCCAGTGACAGCACCCAGGGGCTGCAGGAACAGCTGGAGGAGGGATGAGAGCGTCCCTGCACCCAGGTGCAGGCTGGGGCAGAGTGGGGAATCGAGCCCTGCGCATGGCGTTCCATCATGAAAATTAAACATGAGCTCTCTCATCACTGTATTACCTCCACAACATCACTCAGCCCAAACCCAAGTGCCTCAGAAACCCCCTGGCACTATCTTTATCCTGTGCAGGTGCTGCCACAAGCAAACAGGATTAGCCTACGAGCAGGCACCCTCGGGCCCGCAGGCGGCTCGGCAGGGATGTGTCCCACCTGCGCTGGAGGGAGTGAGGGGGGCTGTGCTGGACGTGCCCAAGGGATTCGGGATGGTTGGGTCCCACATCTTCTGTGAGTACCGGCCACACGCGCCTCCAGCACCCACAGCCCAGTCCCTGTCTGGGGTGCAGCGGGCTGGGGCCATACCTGGCTGCTGGTTTATAATCAACCCCGAGTGTTTGGTGCTGCCACTGGATCTTGTCCACGGACTCAACCGGCACCAACTTATCTCCTCCCTCTCCAAACCTCTGCGCCAGGAGCCAGCCCTCAGCCAGGTCATGGCTGCTCGTGTACTCCTCCAGCTGCTCCTGAAAGCACATCCCGGCTTGTCACCGCCGTCGGGACCCGACGTCTCCCGGGCGGTTCCCGGCTGCACGGCGGGGCGCGTCCCGCCGTTACCTTGCTGAGCTTG
>VYZW01017219.1:3414-16274 GCA_013401315.1 Balaeniceps rex
TTACTTCCTATGACTAAAAAAAGCACAGGCATTAAATCAACTGCACAAAAAAGGTGGGGTGGGGGGAATCATCTATAGGCAAGCAGAAAATCTGTCCAAACTAGCAAGATACTAAGCTTTCAGTGAAGACTATTATTCTGAAAGTAGATAGTCCAAAATCCAAATTAAGTTACGCCACTCAGGCAAAAACTCAGTTTACGCTTAGTACTTAAATCATCTAATTCCCATATTATTGTATTACAGAAACCCACAAGTGTTTTAAGACAGAAAAATCACTCGAGTCTTTACAGTCTAAAGGAGAGTTCCTTTCTTAATTTATATATATTGAGACAAGCACACAATGTACAAGATGACAAGCAAAACCGTTTTTCTTGTTTTACTGGAAATGGCTCTGGAGTTTAAGTCTAACTCTCCAAGAACACAGCTGGACCCTGGGTTCACTACTAGCTAATAAAACTGTCAGCCAGGCAGCTGCGAGGGAACACACAGGCCACAAAGCACTATTCAGAAGGAAAGGCTCGAGGCTATGGCATTCAGCATAAAGGCACTGAAGTTAGTTTAGGAGCTTAGTACTGTATTTGCCAAGAATGACAGCAAGACAACCCCACATGTTTACTACCTTGCTGGTGCTGCTGGGGAAAAAAAGCAAATTCCTGCATTGCTTTAGCAGTGGAGATCTGAGGATGTGTAGCTTAATTCCAAAGTGCTGTTAACAAGGAAATATTGTTTCGTATTAATTTTACTTGTTGACCTATCCATGCTTTGTATTATCTCACCATTTTTTAATGTGACTTGGCACCTTGGACCATACTGAATTAACTTCTGAATGTGCAGTCAAACTTGACAATGAATTTGTTCATTTTGAACAAGTCACTTTAGCAATCCCCACTTCTGGTCAGTGCAATTGTCCTTTCAAGCGTGGATGGGGAAAAAAAAAAAAGAGGAACAGTCTGGTCAAACACAGTTTAGAAGCACTTACAGGATAAAGTCAAACCCACGTGTTCCAAGTTCCTCTGAAACTCAGTCTTCTCTTCAGTCTCAGAGCCTCAAGTTTTCCATTCCTCCTGCTACAAAGGCTCCCAAACACACTCAGAGTTCCCCACACCTTTCACACTTCCTGCCTTAGAAGTCTTCTCAGTCATTCCAAAGCCATCCCTCTCCACCATATAGCTCACACCACAGGACAACTGTAGACCCTCAAAAATCATTGTTCCACCCAATCTGGTCACCCATTTTCTCCACTGCTGGGGAAAAAAAAAAGACAGTGTTCCAACAGCTGAAACTAAACCGTTACACACAGTTGTTAGAGGGAGCTAGACTGGAGGACTAGGCTCAGATTCAGAAGACTGCAAGGCAGTAATTCCAGCTGGACTCAAAGGGCTGAGATCAGCTAGCAGACATGGCTCTATACAGCAGGACAAAACCAAAATACATCTTCCATCCCAAAACCTGTTGTATGTACCCCACTGCTGCCACCCTTCTTTCCCAGGTCCAAGAATTCACAGCAGCAAGAGCTAATTATCATTAAAAAAAAATGCCCAAACAGAAGTAAAAGGCAGCAAGCAAGAAGTGCAGCCAGAAGGAGGACATGGACAAAGGAGATTTATCTATTATATAAAGCAAGCCCTTGCATTCAAACACTAAGTGTGACTTACAACACAATAGTAACCAGGCTAAGGTTCAAAGTTTTGGCATTAGTGGTCTGTCACCATGTTAGGCACACTTAGGAGCTTCTCCTTCAATGGCCGTGCTCATAACGCCTTACCCCCATGAACTCTGAACAGCGTTTGCACTCGAGGCACAGCACTTAGATTAACACCCAGGAATATGCAATCCCCAAGACAATCGCACCTACAGCCTTCCACGCCTTCCTTCACAAACTGTAACCTGCTTGGTTTCCTTCTCTCCTTACCTACCATCACCCTACTCGTGTGGTAAAACCTGCTGAAAATACTGGCAATTTGGGAATTAAAAAAAAAAAAGGCAGCAAAGCCAAAAACTTATTTACCAAAACCATGCACCGAAACATCACGCACAACAAACTCAGTTTTGATCACCCCAATGCCACAAATTCAGGAAGATTGCAATTTACTCATTTTGCAGAGTATTATACGGAGATACGCAGAGATCTGAAAAATAAATACACAGAAATGACTTGAGTACAACATTTCTAGAAGATACAGCATACAGATAATCTCAAGAGAACTGTTAATTGAGATACTGACTGGTATCTGATGAAAGGCATAAAAAGAAGCCCTTTAAGTGCACAGAAATGAAGACGTAATGGAACTGTTTCTCACTTGCTTCAGCGGGTACACCTACTCCTGCAGAAATGACAGCTCTGACAGTGGCCCCTTTGTTAAAAGCAGCCAAACCTCAGGCCCTAACCTGGCACTGCCCTTTAATTTAGGAAAAGGGCACTGTACTGGAATCTTTAGATTCCATCAAACCATCTCCACAGCTACTAAAACCCTGAGAGTAGGGGTTTAGAGGACCATATCCACAATCTAATCTGGTCATGTTACCGCTTCAACCATGTTGAATTAATACTGCAAATCTTATTAAAATAATTTCTGGGCACTGACACTGGTAAAGACCTTTTTCCTCCAACAGATAAATTCCTGATAAATTTGTACACAAGCATTTGCCAACACACAGATTATTACCAAGAATTATCCCCCACTCAAATACATGAAGCCATCCCTGACTGCATTTCTAAAAGTTGAAACATTTTCTTCAGTTGCTCAAAAAGCTCACAGCTTTCTCCACGACTTGATTTCACTCTTCAGCCAAGCTTTCCCTTCACAGTGTTTCACTGACACATCACTTGTTTCTCTTCAAATACACACCACTGTCAGTCAGCGGCTACTCACAGCGTTGTTGCACTCATCTACATAGTAAATTGTTTTGCAAGCAATGCAAGCACAAATCACCTAGAACAGACACAATCACAATTCCAAGGCATGATGGCTGTCCACAGTAGTCCAGAGAAATTGGCTGTGCGTTTCAGTCAGACTACGGTACACAAAGGTGCGAGTGCAGAACCTGTAGAAACCATTTCACATCTGTAATGCTGCATGCTCCAACAGAAGTACTGTACATAGAAGCACTAGGAAGCAGGAACAGGCACACATACAATTATGGAAGCGTGTTCATATAAAACTGAGTAACAGGATCCTTTCAAAAATATGGCAAGCCTTCAGAGTAGCAATCCTGAAAGTTTGCTTTTCATCAGTAGCGAGCGAGTTTGCTATCTGGTTGGTGAGATTCCAGGTGGCAATGTCATCTCTCCTTTCACTGCTAGAAAGGTCATGTCTTCTGCTTTTTGCAGTTTGCAGTGACTTGTGCAAAGCTCTATGCAGCTCTATGAAAATACATCTTCCACATCCCAGAGATCTGCAGCTGACACCATCCTTTCATACATTGACTTTGACAGACCAGAAGCAGATCTCCACCAAAAAACAGTTGTTCCGTAAGTGAAAACATCTGAAATGATGGTAAGGATTTTTTTAAACCTGAACTATTGAACAACTACTAAATTCTTCTAATTTAAATACATTTATTTTTCAAGTGTAACCTATGAGTAACTAAAATAATCACAGCAAAGGCTGGTCAGTTAGATCCATCTCAATTAAGCAAAGGAAACACTTTTTTGCTGATGTTTTAAAGATTGCCAAACTACTGAAATGACAGCGCCGTTCACAAAAACACTTGAAATTACAGTTTCTAGAAAGTGTTAAACCAGATTTTACCTGAATTAACATCTTCAGTTCTATTTATTCAGCCTATTAGTTCAATAAAGCTGACATACAAATTATGAAGTAAATTTTACAAAAGACTGCCTTAAGCTTTTCTGGCCTTTCAAATCAGTAGATATCACTTACAGACCTTACTATTAGTTCCAGATTACAAATTAAGCTTATCAGAAGCTGAAAATAAACTATAACCTTCTTTTATAAAATCAGTTCTGAATACAAAGCTTTTGCACTTAAGCATGTATTTTACACATTTGAAGGCAGTTTCAGATACTGTTTTAAGTGCTCTTTGATCTTTTCCCTTTCACTAGCCAATAATTTGGGTCCAGTTTCTCTTAAAAGTCAAAAGCTGCCTTTGGAAATAAACAGCAACTATAACACACTGTCTCCTTTAAGTTACATACATTTGAAGATAAAGGTGTTCATACTGTAGCTCCTTGTTAGGAAGGGGGACACCAATTCATAATCAATTATAGTCTCAAACTGGCATATTTTAATAGCTATCAAATAAGCACATTTACTTACAGGGAAGAGTTAAAATTCACAAGTGGAAAAAAATTGATTCACATCACCAGTATAGCGTGATGTACAGAAGTGTATTACCACAGCATCCAAAATGCTTTAAAGCTGCTGAACCGGATCAGCCACACAACATCCAATATGTGCATCATCCTGTTCACACTAATGACTCACACAGCATCAAGTAGGGTTCCCTATACTGAACTACTGCCCAGAGAAGTCACACTGATAAATGCAGAGAAACTACAGTATCACAAGGGAGGAATCACTGAAAGTACTTTAATCCCACTTCTTTTTTTTTTTCCCCCCTGTTTATATATGTGTGTGTGTGTGTGTGTTTGGGTTTTTACAGGTTTCAGGAAACATTTCACAGCATGAAACAATAAAAATTTGTAAGTATAGGTTTAAAAGGCAGAACATCAAATCACAGATAACTGCTCAAAATGAGCAGCAGTTCATCCTTAAACTGCTACACTGAACATATGAAACAATTAATGTGCAATTTGGGCCAACAGAACTTTACCAACATTATCAACAATGAAGAACAAACAGTCCATCCAACACAATACCTATGCTTAGACAAACCATACTGCTTGTCTAATCCAGATACACAAAATCTTGGACAGAGCTACAGGCAGTATAGCTACTACTGCCATAAGGTGCATGGGATACCATGCTGGACTACACTAACAGCCTTAAACTAAGAATATGCTGCAAGAATGTCCAATAGCATTTTCTACATTGGCTGACTATAAAACAGCCTATGACTATCAGATGAAGCAAAAAACAAGTCCTCCAGAAAAAATGTAGACAACAAGAGTACATTTAAAATTTTACATGCTTTTAAGAAAAACAAGGTGAACAACCTGCAGTTACTGATCTAGTTTGCACATACTGCCTGCAATAACAGAAGCTTGACAAATACACTCCTTTCCCTTCTGTAGGGTCAAAGCTTAGAGCAGGTTGACTTTTACTCCAAGAGTTCTAAGGCAGCTCATTAATTTTCATTTTTATTCAGAAATGAACTGCACAATCATCTTGCAAGGTAGCTACCCAAATATCCATGAACGCTCAACCTGACTTCTGCTAACCAAAGAAAAACATGTTTTATCCTGTCCAAAACCAGTGTAATATAACTGAAAGGATCAAGAACAAAATCACTAGTGTGAAGAGATAATAAGAAACAAGTTCATCAGCATTTTAATGAATAGAGCCCTTCCTACCCAAATGTGAAAGCAAAGAGTGGATAAGGCAAAACCAGGAACACTGCTTACTTGTTGCTACATCTGCCTAAAAAGAAATGCTGCTTTAAGGCTGCTCTGAGTTGTTTTAAATCTGCTCTGTTCAGTGACCTCAAGAATCAAACCTTGAAAGAGTGATCCTCCCACAAGAGATTCTTACCTGCTCAAGGAGTGGTCACTATCTTTGCCATTCACAGTGTTTCCATTGATCTACCTGTAGAGGAAGCTCCCCTAACAAACTGCAAATCTTTCCTCCCTTCCTCGAGGAAAAATCTATCTCAAATACAGATTCAAAGGTACAGGGGGTTGTCTTAAATCCTTTTTCTATGAGAGGGGGAATCTACTTAAATGGGTCATGAAGTACCAGTCTGATGAAAGTTCCTGCTGGTAGTCTCTAAAGTTCACCAGAGCTTTTAAATTAATAGAGATCTAAACACAGTTTATGGTTTCCTCAGCTGAAAGTGCCAGCAGATCCGTAAGAGAAATACAAAAGTAAAGAATGACAACACAAAATATTTAAAAACCCAAAAGTCAAGAAAAATATGCTGGCTGAATTGAACTTCCCAACGAATCAGGCTTACACCCAGTGTTGTAGATGGAAGACTTTAGATCAGCTTGAACTGTCTTATAAAAACTACAGTGCAACAGTGTTCAACCTCTCCCATCCTTCACCCCCACTACTGTTTCTACCAATGCTCATCTGATTGCAGGAGAGCACTAAGCCAGAAGAAAACTAAGTCCCCAAACCAGTCTACAACAAAATCAGATAAGCAACAGTGCAACAAAAGGGACAAGAAAGGCGAGAACAGCAGAACAGCAGCAGCATTAGCTTAGACTGGCTTAAAACTGTCATGGAACAATACTGTGCTTTAAGCTGCTTTAAGACGAGAAGACTCTCTTAGGGTGTGAGTTTTTTTGTCCTCAAAGTGTACCTGCAAGTGATTGGAATGCCAAAAAAACCTTGATACGTTCAAGAATGTACACATTCTAGATGAATGTTCACAATTTACCTGAAAATTTTTCCATCATGTTTCCTGTCCCATTACAGTAAATTTAACACTGTTTAATATTATTTGGATTTCTCAAAAAGGCTCCAAACTTTAAACAGATCATGCATGAAACCCAAGAATTTTGTCAGTATGTCAAAGTAAACTTTAAAAATAGAAGAATGGTTAATAAGAAAAGAACAGGAGAAGTGCAAATGCACACATACACAGGCAGCTATCTATTTGCTCATTCTCTTCCCTTTGCAATCTTTGTACTTTAGGTCCAAAATTCTAACATTGCCATTAAAGATTGTGATATACAAGCTGTGTCTATGTGCATTAATCTAAACTTCAGGATAACTTTAGGATGTTGTCCTGGTTTCAGCTGGGATAGAGTTAATTTTCTTCCTAGTAGCTGGCATAGTGCTGTGGTTTGGATTTAGTAGGAGAAGACTGTTGATAACACACTGATGTTTTAGTTGTTGCTAAACAGTGCTCATACTAGTCAAGGACTTTTTAGCTTCCCATGTTCTGCCAGGTGCACAAGAAACTGGGAGGGGGCACAGCCAGGACCGCTGTCCCAAACTGGCCAAAGGGCTATTCCATACCATACGATGTCATGCTCAGTATATAAACTGGGGGGAGTTGGCCCAGGGGCAGCGATCACTGCTCGGGGACTAGCTGGACGTCGGTCAGCAGGTGGTGAGCAATCACATTGTGCATCACTTGTTTTGTATATTTTTTTTATCATTATTATTTTCTTTTCCTCTGCTGTCCTATTAAACTGCCTTTATCTCAACCCATAGGTTTTACTTCCCCTCCCCCCCCTTCTCTCCCCCATCCCACTGCGGGGCGCGGCAGGGGGGGGATAGGGTGAGCGAGTGGCTGTGTGGTGCTTAGTTGCCAACTGGGGTTAAACCATGACAGATATACATTAAACATGAGTACTGCATGTATGCTGCAATGTAACTTTTCCCACAAAATGCTATTTCACACAAAGAGAATTCTAAGCCTGAGACAAGTTTCATAGTAATCTACTCTTCTGATTGACTACAATAAATCTGTTTCAAAGCCATAGAACTTAAGCTGTACCACAAGGAACTCTGACATTTCAGAAGTTTGAATTAAAAAGAAACAGGACATTTTGCGTTGTTTGTTAAAAAAAAAGGAAGGGGGGGGAGAAGACACATTTTAACAACACTGCAACCCTGGTGAGAGTAGTGAAAAAGTAGTGCCAGTTATATTACTATACTGCTAATATTAAATTTTGGCTTGAAACTTGCTATTCCTACACTAATTTCTCTGTGCAAGGTTTTGGTTACCATCACTTAAAATATTTCAGAAGCTGAAGCAAGCACTGCTTCCAAGTACATAAGCAGATGTACACACAAGCTTTAATTTTCTGCTTTGCCAGTCTGATAGGACAAACTGTAAAGACTAACAAGCTGAAACAAACTAACTCAGCTGTTCACAACGTGAAACTTCTCTTCAAAGCTACCCCAAGCTCCTGCATAGCAAGTTTACTTCAATCCATGCTTCATGGAATATAAGTAGCATAAACAGAATATTAAAAAAAAAAAAAAATGAGCTCACGAACCAGAAACATTCTCAGGAACACTAGAAGCTTCTTAACAGAGAAGACCTCCTTAAAGGGCACAAAAAGTCAGAAGGGCCAAGAACAAAAAGTAAGTCATAATAAACGTTGCACCTCTTCAAAGGGTGCTCTGGAAAAGCCACACCACATTTAAAGTTAAATAAAGTGAGGAAGAGAGGGTGCTGAAGCAACAAAAGTCTCTGAAATGCAAGTAACTGGACCCTGACCCCATAAAACATTTACAGTTCCTGTAAAGCATGTAAAACCATTAACGCAGTATTCTGAATGTTAGTGAAGAGGTAAGTTCCATATTTGATAACCAAGACCATATATTTACCTTTTTATGTCTTTATCTCTGCTTGAAAACTACTCCAATACTACAATTCTTCCCCTACACACCATCTACCTTCTCACAGTCGAATATCAATGTGGCAACCACCAATGAATTATAATCTTTTAAAATCTATTTAGCATTCAAGAATTATCACCAAAGAACAAGCATGTCATTCATATACTTTCAGCAAGGACTGTGTGTGCTATTTGTCACCTGAAACCCCAAATGTTAATCCCAGTGTCAACAAAAGATAGTTCTGTAAGAAACTACAATTAAGGCAGGTAGCCTACAAGTACAAGGGTTCCTTTGTGGACATTAGTTTCACAATTATTTTGCGTAGCAGTGGCCCTTTAAGTTTTTCAAAAGTGCTTTACTTTGTTCAGTCATTAAACAATTCTTTACACCACAGAAGAAGAATACCTACCATTTGACAGCTAAGTTTTGCACCTCACCATTTTTATCTTCCAGTAATTTCAAAATCATCTTCACCACCTTTCTTTCACTGTCATCATCCAGCTTGATAGAATCTTTCTGTAGTTCTGTCATCAAGTCATTAGTAGCCATAAACCTGACAAAAGATAGTCAGATAATTATTGCTAAAAGGATACTGGTTATTCACAGTGCTCAGGAGTCAAGATTCTCAGTTTCCACCATTTGTTATCAAATAAATCACATTCAATGTTGGATTACTGTTACCTGTTTTTTGATGCAAGTAGCATTTATGTTAGTTATAGAATAAAAAGGAGAAAAATTGTATTTAAAAATGTCAGTAATTTTTAGTTAGGTCATCACCCTTCCCTGATGAGAACAGCCACATATTTTACTTCCACTCTTTACATTACATTCCAAATGATCGCCACAAAAAAACCCTGACACTTTCCTGGATTTTAAGTAGTCCTTTCATTAGCTATGCTAATGTTGTAAAAAACAGGCATTGTTTTAAGTTTGTTAAAAAAAATTAATCTCTGCTCTGAGTTTATTTTAAAACAACTTTCAAGCAAGAAGAAAAATAGAGTTTTTCAAACATTCTTCCATAAAATTCACAAAAGCCAAACATTAATTAAGGGAGAAATAGAAGTGAAGCTACATTTTACGTGGTTTTCAGTTTCTTGCCCCGTAGACTAGTTTTTTTATAGTCCAAACAACGGCCGATCACGTTTATCCAGCCCTCAATCCAGGGTGCCACACTAAAGACCAAGTTTAATTCTTGAGAGATCAAGCAAAATCATCTTTCATACCAATTAATTTACTATTCAATAACACTGTCATATCCACCAGTACAAGAACATACTGAGAAATGACTTTCCAAAAATATTGCTTTTATGCCTTTTGTTTCTTTTCCTTCTGAAGTCTGTTTTCCAATATGTTCTTCTTTTGTAAGTGTCCCCTCTCCTCAGAAGACGTAATACAGATGTATTACTCAATTACGAATCCCATGGGCTTCAGTACCAATCCCAACCCCCATTCAAAGCCCCAGGCAAAAATGGTTTGTAATTAAACAGTTAAGGTTGACATTTGGACTTCAGGCACATCAGCCTCAAGCAGACATCACTTGAGCTCAGGTCATAACTTGGAAGGTTATCTCTACAGCCTGACATGCTAGATACTTTTTTATTGAAAATGTAAGCCAAGACTCTGCATAATCTTAATATGCATCACAAATGCTAGATGCCTGCCCTCACATAATGGACCCCAACTTGCCCTGTCTTTTAATACAGTAATTCCAGTCTAATAGTCTCAAGGTGTTTCTAAGATAAGACCTCACTCATTTTTCATTCACTCCAACAGTCCCACTGAAGCAAGCCTGTAATCTGACAGGAACCATATGTGCGCATAAACAGATGATGAATGCGAATGGCATCAGTTTTTAAGCACAGCAAGGAAAAAGGCTACTTGATAAGTAAAGGTAATGAACAGATAGGATGGGAATAAGGATATACGTGAAGTCACGCATACTAGAACACTCAAAAACTGTCTCCATGTTAGTGCTATATTTACCTCCTTCTCTTAAACCTTCTTAATAGCCTCCCCTCACTTTCTTGGTCAATAGCTCCCATTTCCTAGCCTTACGAGTTCACATGCACTCATCGCCTACTTGTGACAAGTTCCTCAACTAAGGAGAGCTTGCGCATCCTCAGTGCATCAGCAGCTTCTGCACTCAACTACAACTGAGGAGTCCTCCTGGCAGACTCCTCCATTAAAAAACAAACCCAAGCCCCACAATGGTGTGGGGAGGCCTGGCAACTTTCGTTTAAAGTAGCTGGTATTTAGAAATGTGGTTTGAGTAGTTTAGATGTGGCCTTTAGTCACAACTGCTTCCTCTTCAGGCGTATCAAACTTTACCTGCTGCAAAGCAGCAGCACGTCAGCAGCTCCTCATACCTTGTACTCAGAGCAGTCATTCTCCTCCTCCAGTGAGGACACTACTTCTCCCACAGCCACACAGTAAACTGCCACCTTACATTACTGCCCATTTTAAAATTTAAGTCTGAGTTTCTGGACAATAAATGCCACAAACATTTGCATCGGACAAGTCAGTTTACCCAAAAAACAGAGGATTAAATTTTACAGTAAACTTGTTACTTGAACTGTGGTTTATACTCAGCTCTCCGAAGTCAACAAGTTAACTACACTGTCCCTCTTCAAATATAATGATCTAAGAATAAATGCACTTACAATTACTAGCACTAAATATTATTTTATCCATTATGCAAATACACGATACACATAAAGTTTCATAAAACGTGTTATTGCATAACAGCCAGTTTGTAAAGGTCTATCATCACTCCTTTTAATGGTTTGTAAAGTCAGATTTTAATCTGTTAAGAAAAATTTTTTAATATTGAAGAATTCCAAAGTTGTTCAAAGCTCCTAGAACAGGTAATTTCTAAAGTGTGCTCTCCTAAAGCAACTACAAAACAAGTTTTAACTACATGTAGCTGGGGAAAAAAGTGCTTGCTACAACTGCATTTCTCAGGTGTGACCTAGCCCTTTTATGCAGAAAGTTTTAAACTCATCAAAATCAGTATTTAGTTGCAAATCCATCAGAATTTTTTTTAAGCCATCCTCCCCATAAGCACAAAATGGAAAGCTCACTTAATCACAGAAACAAATTAGCATAATAAAAGTAAAAAAGTCTTCAGTAACATTTAGAGGAAAAAAATGTTTGAATCTATTTTTAGTATAATTTAAATAAATCAGGCAATTCTGGACTGTCTCTTTTTAGACTAATCAATACTTTTTCCTACTTCCAAAATTGCTAGCCTAAATTCTCCAGGTAATATCATGCTAGTAAAATCTGACAGAAATCGACATGAAAAAAAACATAGATCTATCACATCTGTGTCCAGGAGTACAACAGTTTGTCAAAAGCAAACAAGATTGTTAAAAATCCAACTCTATGGTTATTTAATCATCACCTCTGTTTTCCTTTAGATTTTTAACAAGAGACTTGTTTGGATGTCAACATGTTCCTTAACTATAAACTAAGCACTGTAATGCTGCAGCAAAGCAACAAAACCCAAGCTTGTTTTATGCCTTTTCCCTGTCTGTATTCATGCACCCTCTTTGACAAATAAAGGCTTCAAATGTGAATTTCTGGTTGCACACAGCACAAATTATTTTTAACCTAATGCTTTGCTAGAACTACTGGGTAAATTAATCATCTCTGCTGTTTTCTAATAGCTTATACCATTTTGTTTTCTGATACTCAAATGTTTGCATTTTATCTGCTATTAACTTATTACAAGGCAAGCAAATGATCCAATAAAAACTTGTGCTCTTGCGACAGATCCTCAGCTCAAAATTACATATACCAGTCCTGTCCCCATAAGATTGAACTGGACTTCTCTCTCTGGATGCACAGACTTTTAGAGGCAGTATCAAGTTATGCGAGGAGCACAAAACCCCTCTGTCTACAAGATGCAGCATCCAGGAAGCATGTGAGCTTAGGATGTTCAAGCCCGTGCTGGGTGGCCCTCCCTGCTCCTTTTCGCACACAGGATCCGTATTTTTTGAGGCTGGGAAGGAGACCGGGGAGGTCATCTCGCCCTCCCCCTCTGCTCGAAGCAGGGTCAGCTACAGCAGGTTGCTCAGGGCTTCGTCCACTTGGCTTCCGAGCATCTGCGAGGACATAAATTGAACCGCTGACCTCCTCCCTCGCCTAGCCCCACACAGGTCAGCAAACCTAACGATCGCTTGGCTCCTCCCGGCTCCCTGGCATCTCTGCCCACGACGCGAGGAGGCCGCGGCTTTTCGGGCACTACCGTGCCCCGTCTTTCACGGGCCGCGAGAACAGGCGCTCCTCCCGCGAACCTTTTTCCCGGGGAAGCAGCAGATTCGCGCCCAGCCCCGCAGGGGCGGCCCGGGGCGGGGGGTGACCCTCTCCCACCCCTAGAGGCACCCAGGCAGGCACAGCCCGGGCCCGCCGCAC
>VYZW01017221.1:10301-21547 GCA_013401315.1 Balaeniceps rex
ACTAATTCCAGTGGGATCATTTGTGGTGTTGGGAATTATTTGCTGTGGGAAGAAATAGTGGGTTTACAGGCAGATGATTGAATGAGAGAAGAAGAAACTTTCTTTTCTGGCATCAGCCAGAAACAGGCAGCCTTGGACATCTTGACTGGAAAAGAAGAGGTGTATGTTTACTCAACCTGTCTAAAGGTTTGGCTTGTGGCACAGAAGGGACTGAATGAGAAATCAGTATGAAAGGAACACGAGTGGGAAGGCTGAGCAGTCAGAAAACAGGTATTTTGTTTGTCAAGAAAGAAAAACATTAGCAGCTCCAGAGACAGGATAATAAAATGCTGCATTGCAAACTGGCTTTGCTGGATGGGAGCAGGTCTCTTAGCTTGTCTGTCAGTTCATTTAGGGTAACAAAGTCAGGCTTATGAGGCACTCATATACCCAACATGGGTTCCTATTCCCAGCACACTGATGATCTCGGACAAGTCTATAACTTCATGTTCACCCTACCTTATGTGTTGCCAGTGAAAGTTTCTGGGAATGAAGGTGCCGCAGCACCAGAAGGCTCTGATGTTGGGGAGAGCCTCTACGCACTATTGGCATACAAATAACTGAAAAACTAAACCAGAATTGCACTTCAGAGAGCAATAGATTAAAATGATCATGAGCCCTTTCTGCACAAGTACCTCAAGCACTAACAAATGAAGCATCCAAAGTGCTGTAAGGCTGAAAAAGGCAACTGTTCTTGTTTATCAGACAGGAAATAAAGGCACAAAAGCAATGAACAGTTTGCCCGAGGTGGCATTTAGTAGATCATGGTGTAGTCTACAGCCAGTGGAGACCCTGGAGTTTGGCTGCTTATGATCTGCTTTAGAAAGGCATGAGACGGCCTTGGTCTTTCAAGGATATTTGGGATCTGTGAGGCTGGAAGTAGGACCTATAGATTAAAGGCAGCTGTTCTATGGTCTATGTTCTATTTGTTGTAGCTTATTCAGTAGAAGGAAATGCCATCCCATCCCTTAACACAATAAACCAGAATCCTTGCTCTCCTTTAACCCCAGAGCACGCTTTTCCCAGCTTGGGAATCAGATTTTTTTTAGGAATAGTCTGCCAATCTGACAGTTGTCTGAGGTACCCATTCCTGTGATATCTAACTTCCATGAGCACCTTGCAATCAAAACCTCATACCCCCGTTGGGATGGATTGTCTGGATGTACTTCTTAGCATCTTCAACCTGCGCTGGGGTGGCAGAGACTAGATTATCTCTCCAGCATCGGACATTGTGGTTGAAGTCGATAAGGGAGAACTGATCAGCAGCACGGAGCTCACTCAATATTGCCTTCATGGCCTCGATGGTCTGAGAAGAAGAAATTTAAGAGAAGATGAGTTTATGCTTCCTGTTGCTGAAAGCATCTCTTAACTTGTGACTACAAACAGACAGATGCCTCTGATGAATAAGAACATGAGCACTGGAATCCAAAATAGCTTCTGCTATCCAAATCTCTCCTTTTTGCACTTCTTGCATAAAGTTGAACTTTTCTCCAAAGAAACACAGAAAAAATGCAATTAATAAGAACAAACCCATGCGACTCAACCCATCCTTGCTTAACTCCTGCTAACACAGAATGAGGTGAGAGAGAGAAGCAGTTTGTGAGACATTGTGGTTCAGGAGAGAGGAATTGCTCGTATCAGCTCAGGAGGGCAATAAGAGTCTGTCTGCAATGCTGTCATTTCAGGCTGGGTAACATCTGTTTGAAGATGTGTGATTTAAACAAGTGACAATTAGCCTGTATCCCAGTTTTGCAGCATTGATTTCCCCAAGGAAGCAATCTACCAAGCCTTAGTATTGTCCTCCAAAGCAAATTCAAATGTACCTAGATTATGCCCAACTAATGTTTGTCTAGCCAGTTCTTAAAAACCCTCGTGACACATGATATACAATCTCCTGAACTCCCCTCTTAGCACTACGAAGTTTTTCCTAATATCAAATACAAACATCACCTGCTGTAAATCCATTTGATTCCATCTTATTCTACCCTGGGTGGGCATGAATGTTAGTTGATGAATTTGCCTTTTAGAACAATTGTTCACCTATTTGGAGGCTGAGTATGTCCCTCAAAGTCTTTTATTTTGCAGACGAAAACATCTTATTTTTTGCATTTCCCCCGGGCAATGGGTTATGTTGTCTAAATAATTCTCACTGCTTTTCAGTGGGCTGTCAACAATTTGTCCACAACTTTTTGAAAGCAGGGATGTAGTATCCCCACTGAGATTTTCCCAGGATTTAGTAGAGGAGTTTAGAGAAAGAGGGGGTCAGAGCCTTTGCAAAATGTTTTGTGATCTGTCAATTAAAATTTTAATTTAGAGCTAAAATCGGTATTCTGATGGCATCGCCTCTTCCTTACAACATGGAAGGACCATTACAAATAAAGGGTAAAATCATGAAGACTCTGATTCACCAAATATTCTCCAAATCCAGTGAGACTTTTGATGGAGTAAAACGTAAAGAACTTAGCTGGTAATTTTGAGTGCCAGTCTGCTACAGAATTGTATGGGAAGGCACATAGGAAAAGTTGTCAGGAGGTTCATTTTGCAATAGAGGTCAAACACTTACTTGTTTCATTTTCAGTCCCCACATCGAGCCACTGACGTCTATAACAAATAAAATGTTTTTGGGCAGAGGATCAAGATTTTCCGGAGCAAAGAAATGAATAAAATAGCCATTAAAAATCTGCAAAATAAAATAAAAAAATTCACAGTGAAGCGAGCTATAGTAAAGATGTCAGAAAACTCAAGACAATAACAGAGCAGACAATGTTATTCTTCCTTATGAGCCAATTCTAACTTTCAGCTCTGCACATCTCTATATTTGTAGCTTTACACCATTTGTACTCCGTAGTCTTTACGTTTTATCAAGGAAAGCAGAGCCTGGTTCTCAGACAACTGCCATGAACTAGCACAGGGAGGAATAAAAATTGTTTTTAAAAAGACTGTTCTGTCTGTAATAATTCAACCCCATAACTCTGCTTCACGTCAACATAAAAATAGTGATGTTCTGGTTGTCTCCTTGTGATATATTGGTACAACTTCCAATGACTGTCCTCTGATTCAACATTAAATCACCAGAGTGCTGCTTGGTATAAAAGACATTGGCTTTCAGACAAGACAGGAATCTGCTCCTGACTATATGTAGGACAATGTCTTAGTCATAAATCAAGTAAATCCATTCTGTCCACTTAAAATCTCTTTGTTCTTTCAATTGGATACAGAGCTCTTTCTCATGCTTATTCTCCTGAATGATGAAGTTTAGCACAGTTTGCTTAATGACAGCAATTCTTGTATTCACAGATCTCTTGTCCCAGTTAAACAGCAACACTTACTTCCAATTCTCCACCTGTGGTTTCTCTGTTCACATCATATTGCACCACAAAATTTCCATCTACTGCTGTGGATGAGCACGTGGGGCATTTTCGTTGCTGAGCCATCGTTGGCTTGAAAGAAACATGAGCCTTGAAATGACAAGTAATCATCAGTCAATCAGTGTTGTGTGAAAGGTGGATCATTGAAACAAAAGAGTTCTTCTATTCATGAAATATCTTATTTCACTGAACGCTTGTCTTCTTTCTTTGTTTGTACTCTTAGTTTAAGTAGAAAATGGACTTTGTCACTTCAAAAGAAAAACAGCACTAAGGTTTGCCTGGATATGCTGACTCAGTAGTAGCAACTGTGACACAAATAAGATGACCCATCTACAGCACCAAATTTTTCAATTTGAGCTGTGCAAACCATTTCTAGTAAGTAATATGTTGGCTTATTTAACATTTTTCTAGTTGAAACTATCCATAATTTTATCAACATTTTTAATAGCTTTTTAATTGTTTTTTTCCCAAACAAACAAGAACTTGTAATTTGTCTTTAAATTGAGTACTAGGAATCATTTTCATTAGTCAAGTGATTGGTTATGCAGACGTTATGGCATTATTTCTCTGCTTTGACTGGATAACTTGACATTTCCTGAGAAGATAAGACATAATATGTATAGCCACACACTACCTCTGAAATAATTTGCTAAACTAGGAATGTGGGTGAATGAGATGAGCCTGGATATCAAGAAACAATACTGCCTGATATATTATTATAGTAGTATAGAGAGATTTTTTGGGCCTGATTCCATATCCTGTATTAGATGTCTGTGTAAGAGTAAGAAGAGTTGTACCCTCCCAGAGTCACTGCTTGAAGTTTCTTGAGAAAAATTTCTCTACTATTGGAGGGTTTACTTATACACAAGAGCTATGCTAAAGAAAGATAGGGTAAGAATGTCAAGGAAAAGAGCTGTCCTAAAATAAGTCCCTATGCCGATGTTCTCAGTTGAAATGGAGACTCTGGAGTTATTCCAGAATGGTTATTCCACTTGGTATTTGTCGTGGTTTAGCCCCAGTCGGCAACTAAGCACCACATAGCCGCTCGCTCACCCTCCCCGCCCCGGTGGGATGGAGGAGAGAATCGGAGGGGCAAGAGTAAGAAAACCCACGGGTTGAGATAAGAACAGTTTAATAATTGAAATAAAATAATAATAATAGTAATAATAATAATAATAATAATAATAATGATAATAATAATTGTAATGAAAAGGAGAACGAGAGAGACAAACAAAACCCAGGGAAAAGAAAACAAGTGATGCAACCGCTCACCACCCGCCGACCGACACCCAGCCAGTCCCCGAGCAGTGATCGCTGCCCCCCGGCTAACTCCCCTCGGTTTATATACTGAGCATGACGTCATATGGTATGGAATAGCCCTTTGGTCAATTTGGATCAACTATCTTGGGCTGTGCCCCCTCCCAACTTCTTGTGCACCTGGCAGAGCATGGGAAGCTGAAAAAGAAAGTCCTTGACTAGTCTAAGCACTACTTAGCAACAACTAAACCATCAGTGTGTTATCAGCATTATTCTCCTACTAAATCCAAAACACAGCACTATGCCAGCTACTAGGAAGAAAAGTAACTCTAACCCAGCTGAAACCAGGACAGTATTCATCACCTACCTTTTTCGCATCCAGCAATCCCAGTGCATTGCTCTTTCAGAATTACAAATGAAAAGCTTTGCACAACGATGGACGGACTACACGCTATTTCTATACTGCTGTCACTGTAATACTTGAGCATCTTGCACATACATTTAGGTATCAATAATGAAGACACTGTATTTTTTTGCCATATTTTTGCATGCTTCCAGCAGATATGAAAAAATGCCATGACTGCACAGGAACAAGTGTGAAAACTGAAGTTTTCATGCTATTTCCAGTCTATGAGTGTTACCTTTTTCTCTCCCTTGGAGATGGTGGTGATTCCATCAAAATGATCTCCAAGTGAATTAGGAACATGCACGTAGCGAAGTCCCTGTGGCTCAATAATGCGGACATCCACCTAAAGGCAGGAAGTGAGGACATTAGTATGAAGCATTGCCAATGTTGTACCAGGATCTCATGAACCCTCCATAGGCAAACTCCAACTGGGGGTTGGCATGCTCTTGAGAATGCTCCTGTAGCGCTAGTCTCATTCATGGTGGGGATCCATGCAATGCTGAAAATAGACCATGATGGAAAGGAAAAAAAAATGTGTTCAAAGAATAGGAAGAGTTTAGTGGAAATGCTCATTCTTCCTCTCTCTCCCATGTACATGGGGCAAATGGTGAGATAGAAGTCAAGGGTGATACCTTTGTTTATGCTGACAGCACGAAAGAAGCATGAAGTGACTCTGCCTAAGTGTTGCTTTGGGTTAGGAGGCCAGGAGGATGATGAGTTCTCTTCCTCTCTGCTCATGCTATTGACAGTCAGAGAGTATTTTTGCTTTTGGTTGGATGGCTGAGGTGATTTGGAACATAAAGGTTTTATCCTGCCAGCCTGAGATAAGGGCTGTTTCTGGTTGTATTTCTGAATAGTTAGTAAGACTACTAGGAGACAGGACATGGTGTCTTTTTCAGTGGGTTAATACTCAGGCCTTTGGACAGCTTGAAGCAGATCACAGCCTGCACCAAGGAATTGTGAGCAGCAAACTTTCATATACAGCTTGTGCTGAAGCCATGGAAAGCTGAAGAAGACCTTTATGATACAGGAACATGAGAACGGCCAGATGGAAATGTCCAGCTAGCCCTGTACCCTGTGCCTGTTGATGGGTGACAGAGGACACTTTTGGATGAGTGTAAGAAAGAGAGTAAGAATAAGACAAATCATCTTCTGGTAGCCGGTTGTGGAGGGAGACTTCATTCAGAAAACTTCTGCTCTCATAGGACACTATATCGTGAAGTTGGTATTATTGTGAAAAGCACTGTTCCAAATAAATAGCAAATATTGCTTGTTTTCCTTCAGTCAAGGCAAGTTTACACAAGGGTATATATAGGCCAAAGCTTGTTTGCCCAAGTGGTTCTGACGTGAGTCAGTCATGATTCAGGAGATGCCCAACTGTGTTAGTACGAGAGGAGGCAGGACACATTTGCTTCTCACTCATGTAGCTACATAGCTCCTGGTTTGAATTGTCTCATGCTGTTCTACACAGTGACCTCGAGGCTATTTGTACCGAGCTCATATAAAAGGAAGGAGCTGTAGATGAAGTGTCCTGCTGTGGAGCTCACAGGAACCTTGGCTGCTTTCTCCATGAGGAAACACCTGTGGGGTGCTGCCTAAACGCACCAGCTCTACTTTACCTCCATGTGTTTTGCCAAGCGTCCTGGCTTCACAGAGATGACATGCTCATAGGAGCTCAGTTTCCTTCGAATCATTTCATGGTAGTGAAGTTCAAACTGGATCCTCATCCCTGGGGGCACGTTCACTTCAGTTCTGAAGTTTTCCATATCCAAGGCATTGCTCCTGAAAAGTCAGCTGTGGGGTTATTTTGAGAAAATACAAGGAGAAAGAGAGCTTCTTTGCATTTTGGTTGAGATTTATGCATTTGCTGGGTCTGATTCTAACTGTGGCCTATACCAGGGAACTGCAGTTGTCTGTTAGCACAATATGTTTTATCAAGCTGAAAGCAGAAACACAAGTTAAGTCCTTGACAATTAAATATCAGAGTTGCTGTAAGTAAGCAACCCATTTTCCTTCCCAGGGTTCCCCCTCTCATCCATATCCTCCTGGGGTGGGACACCTTGGTTCTCCTATTAATAAGTTCAGTACAATATCCATATGCCAAAGCCTTTATACCTTACTATTCCAGCAGCTTTGCCTTTGGCTTTTGCTTGAGAGTACATTTTTCTGGCTTCAGATTTTTCCCGAATTTTGCTGGTAAATGTTATGCCATTGACATCCCTAGGAGAGAGAAGCACAGTCAGTTTGCAAAAGAAACAACTTTACAATTGACGACTGTTTCTTCACTTTAGAAAAACATCAGTGAAATCTAATCCGGCAGGAAATGAAATAATAAGGCTCTTGTTTAACCCCAAAGTAATGAAGTCTGGTTTCCAGTAGCTCTGTATCTTTTCCCTACCTGCTTTTTTATTTCAAGTAGGCAGCACTCTTGTACTCTGAGAAGAATCTGCTCTCTCCCACTTCCTTCACACTTTCCCCACCCTTTGGGCAGGGCACACTCATGTCATGGCTATTTTGGAACATGGATCAGGACACGTGTCCTGACCAGCAAGTTGGCTGCTACCTCTCTGAATGGATACTGAAAGAGGCTACTTTCTTTCTGTTCAGTGAGGGCTCTAATTTGGGTCTCTCTCTCTCCTTTGATCTGGTGCCAACTTGCACAAGACAAGTAGGAGCTTAGTCTATTTGAGACTTCTGTCCTTTTGTCAGATTTTGTTGATGTTGGCCAATGGCCCAATAATTACTGGAGAGGAAGAGATGGACAGGCAGACAGTATGATGGCATCAGCCTTTTTTCTTTGAGAAAGCCAGCTAAAATTACACTGAAGCTGGAAAATAATAAGAGGTGTTTTGTTTTTATGAATACTTCCCTCCCACCACATTCTGCCACCACATTGAACCCTGCCAGAGCACAAAGCTGATACCTGCCCACTACTTACATGGTAAAGTTGTCAATAAAAGCTCCTTTGGGGACTTGTACATCAAACACTATGTGCTGGGGCCGTTTTGCGTTATTCACCATTTTGGCTTGGATCATTGTGTTCGCCAACCGTGACGTTATAGTGGATTGAACTTTGTAGCTGTAAAGACCTATCTTGTCATCGTCCTCCACCTGTAATTGACAAAATTACTCTATAAATTTAGGACACAGATAGAAAATGTGCCCTAGAGGGCATATCAACCCGTTTTATAGTCTCAGTGTCTTTTTTTCAACTGCTGTTCCTTATGATAGGGCATCTAGATGGGACATGAACTCAAGTTCAGGACACCTCCATATTTTAACTGGCAATTGTGGCAGTTCATTGAATATAGTTCATTATAACATTTCAGCTGAAAGAGGGAATTTATTAAGCCGGAATATTTTCCTTGCTTTTGACCATGCAACCAGTCCTTGGAACTACTCTAGTGGTGCAATCCAGCATAGAAGGGTACACAGTAATACCCAACATCATATACTGAGGAGGAGAGAGCTTACATTTTCAATAAAACTCCTAAATAAAGAAGACCTGAAGCATTGGTCACCGACCTAGTCTTGTAAATGGTTAAACCATGGCAGTGGGAGAACAGTATTAAACTGGTATATTAAGATATTGCCTTTGTCTAATCACTTTTGATGCTTATTTCTTCATATTTACCATACCCTTCTCCCTCCAGGAGCAGTTGTATAAACAACATTGTGCAAACAGTCCTCTGTTTAAAGAAAATAGGTAAATACCCAACCAGCAGTAAAAGCAAGGAACTGAACAAACAAAAGTATTGATTTCCAAAAAATGGTTAACTAGAAAATCACTTTGTTCAGTATTATTTTCCACAGAGAAAGAAAAAAACTCACCAGATCTCCAACATACCCCCAGTCAGATGTGCTTCGCTGGAAAAGGAAAATATGGAGAACATATTTCAGCAAAGCTAAGAACACGGATTGTGGCTGTTTCAAGAAAGGGATCAGACAGTAGTAACATCTAAAACCTGCTTTCCAAGATGATGACAATTGGTTTGAGTTCTCAGACTTAGTGTGCATATTCCTTTTGTCTTATTTTATGTTGGAGCATGTGATCTCCCAGCTATGCCTTAGAGGCCATCAAAACCAGGACAGCTCACTTCCTCTCTCTTTATTTTATAGAAAACATTCCCTTCTAGAACAAAAACATTCTTCCTGAAAACAAAACGTGCTGGCAAAAAGTCATACTCAGAAACTCTAGCTTTTAACACAAAAATTATCTTTTTTTTCTAGGAAAAGTGGAAAAACCTCAAAATCCAGACCTTTTTATCTCATTTTGTTTTCATTTACATTACAGAATATATATTTACATTATTGCATTATATGCAATATGTATGTCTACAAAACCCTATTGCATAATTGATATTACATTTATATACCTATATATATGTAAAGTTAGTTAAGTGTGCACTGCTTAGAAGAGCTGAAACTATTCATTAATGGTGGATTTTTTTCTCTGCTGTATTAGTATTTCCTTGTGAAAGCTGTATGAAGAGGTGGTGACATCTTGTGGCCATTTGAATCATTCTGTTTAATTCCCTAAAATTTAAACTTGCATGAGCAACCCTGGGATGGGATTTGGCTCACCTAGTTCTAGGGGGAGATGCAATTGCTTAATGAAGCTATCTACTTTGGTGTTATCATCACAACTAGGCAAACCTAGCTCTTTACAGTCAATGGAGTGATCCCTTTCATCGGAAAATAGATACTCCGCTTTGGTTGAACGAGTCTTGCCCTAAACCATGCTAACCATACTGATTAGAGGAGTGGGTACCCAGTGCTGCTGGCAGTGCCCAAAGGTACCACCCTGGCCTTCAGCTGGAGGTCCAGGAGGTCATGAGGTTCCCATAGGTTTTGCATGATATCTGCCAGCCAGTAAGACGTCTTGGACTCCCTGTGCTAGCTCACACAGTGCTAGATATGTACATCTAGGCAGCTGAGCTGAGCCATTCAACTCCACTGATGATGAGCAGGAACTTAGGGAGACTAGTTCAGATGCTGATGGCTAAATTATAAAAATATACCAAAGCATACAAATCTCATCTCAGGTTTCAGTAGCGCTTGAATCCAAGAGGACCCGAAACCACAGAAGATACTAGTGAAAACTGCATTAGTCACATAGTACATATAAGAGTTGCTATACAGTTACTAAATCCATTTGAAGCTAATTCATGTACTGTTACTACGAAAATCTTGGGCTGCATAAGAGATGATACATGTCATAGCAATATCATTTTAATGAGATGATTTTAAGGATCCTTTAAAGCCAGGATTTCAGCCTGCCTGAGAACAAATGCGGGTTTTTCTTTACTAGCTATACAGGCTCCACCTGAAACATGCAGACTGGGATGTCAGGATCTGGAAGCTGATGGCTCTCTAGAGACCCTCTGCAAAGCCGGATGGACTGATCCTTGCTCAGTCCACCCTGACTCCCCACAGACATCACTGTACAGTAAACTGGACCCTTCACATCTGATAAAGAACCAGACTGTGAAGAATGACTGTTGTCCCCACGCATACCCTTGGCATAGGAAACATCCCCAGCATGAATACNAGGTCAGGAGGACAGAGCTGTAGATAACTATACTTCAGGTCTGAGAGCTGGTGTGGTTACTGAGAACATGGGCTTTGTAGGGACTTCTGTGGCATATGAGACTCGTGCTGTTTATGGCATGAGGAGTCATGGCTGATCCTTGCCTTTAAACCACATCCAGATCTGCTGATGACTGCACTATGTATAAACAGTATCTTGTGCAATATCTAATGTGTGGCAAATTGTTAATTAGGGTGGAGACAAGAACTGTCTCAGGAACTGTTTTAAGGATCTGGTCTTGACAGATGCTGGGCCCTATCTTCAGGCACTAAGACCCATCTTCTCCTGACATCTGTGCAGGCTATGGATATTTAGCCCTCCATAACAATCTTTGTTCAAATCACTGTGCGTGAATGTTGCAACTACTACACAGTCTACCATCAAGAAAATATTGGGTTCTTTAAGCTAACTTTTATCCACGGCTGCTGTCCCTGTCTCCTCCTGTCCTGTCTGTGGAGGAAGAAGCCATGGTGTCTAAGGGATGAACACATTACAAGAGGTAAGGCATTACAAGAGATTGCAGTTTTTATGTCATCTATGGGATGCCTAGCTTACCATTGCTTTCAGGTTGCAGTTCACAAGCTAC
>VYZW01017221.1:27920-43304 GCA_013401315.1 Balaeniceps rex
AGGCTTGGATAGGCTCACTTCTTGCTTTTGTAGCTTCCCATGATGTTTGACTAATTTCCTGCTAGGCGCAGACCTTGGAGTATCCAAAACTTTGAAAGATCAAAGCAAGAACTCACTCCTAGCTTGTTTGTTTATAGTAAATGAGGTGAAGACTGGTTCTTAGAGCAATAGAGGCAGCAACATTGTGCTTCTCCAAGGGTCCTCCCACCCAGCCATCTCACAGGGGCTGGCAGAGACCTTTGGGCTGGATCCTGACCCACACAAATACCCTTTTTCCACTCTGGCTGGGAAAGGATCATAGCCGGTGGTGGGATAGTTCTAGTTTTTCAAAGTCAGTCATGTGAAAACATCTGATGGTATTTTCAGATGCATGTTGTACGGCTCCTGGATGCTTTTGAAACTGTTTCGGCCTCCCTGCCTCTTTGGGTACTTCAAGAGATGGGATAAAATAAGCCAGCAAAGCAAAAGGGGAAAAGAAGGGAGGAAGCAGGTTTCTGGCAAAAGGAGCTGTATTACTCCTTCTACTCTTCCAGGAAGAAAGGAAATTTGCAGACATCTGAGCAACCTCAATGGAAAATTACCATGTGAACCCACAGACAAAACAGCAGACAAGATCATATCGTATCATATCATATCATATCATATCATATCATATCATATCGTATCGTATCATATCATATATCATATCAACTCTACTATATTAATGATATATTAATTATATTCTGTTATCTTACCCTACGTTGCATTACATTTCGATGTTTCAGTAAAAGATTTCTGCAGCACCACCCTGCTGTTACACATCCTTCCTCCATCTTTTCAATAGATTGTTTCTCAGGCTGAGACCTGAAACTACATTCAGAGGTTCACAAAGAACCCAAGCAGAATAGTCACCTTTCAGCTCACTGCCATGCAAGAGCTGCCAGAGGTGCTTAGGACAGAACGTAAGAACTGGAGCAAGCATGTAAGGTATTTTTGAAAGACCTTCCTAGTCTCCGGGTACTTGTAGCTATGGTACATCCTGATTAGGAGATGGTTTCCATTTACTCAGTTCATTTATTTTCCAAAAACCTATCATCTCCTCTGAAGAGGTTAGATAAAAAAAAATCAGCATTCATAGCTTCCTGTGAGAAGAAGTTCCACACCTTAACTATACGCAGAACGAACTGTGGCCTTTTGATCACTTTGAACTTGTCACATGATAGCTGAATATACTGTTTCACAGATGTTATGCTGGAAGAGGCATTGAATAATTAGTCCTGATTTGCCCTCTCCCACAATCTTTTGGGCAATCCCGGATCTTGAACTTGGAGATGACACAGCTCCAGATTTGCTGGAAAGCTTAGGAGCCTGTAGGCTGTACCCAAACTAGTACACAGCCTTCACAGCACATTCATCTTGCTTTTGCATTGATCCATCCACACAGTGGTTCCCCACATCACCTATTTATTACTTTCTCCCTAAGCTCTGGTTCAGCTCTCAGATGGTGCACATGTAGAGCCTGCAACACTGCTTCTCCTGAAGAGACAGTTTCTGAATGCAGAGGTCACTCAATAAGCAGTTCTGCAACCCTCAGTCCTCCTCCATGAGTGCGGTCGGAGCTTTGGCTATTACAGGGCTTATCCAGGACTGCAAGAGCAGCAGGCATGGGGCACCCAGTCTTTGCCGTGTTGCTGGTATCTACTATAGCTTGAATTTTCCATCTAAGCTGAGTTCTGTTCATACATGTGCCCCTAGCTCAGAGTGACCAGTCCTTTCTCATCAGAAATGTAAATCTTAAGATAGCTGTTCTGGAGGTGTCTGGGACCCTGGACCAGGAAGCTAATCACAGCTGCTCTGAAGAGATGAAAAAGTCCCTTTAGAACAGAATTTAATTTAAACATCAATTTTGTAATCCCTTATTTCAGTCCTCTCATAACCACCAAATGTGGCTTAATTTTTTTCCGGTAAAAATAACAAGATTGGGAAATCACTGTCACCACTAGATGGCACGAACCGCTCAAATATACTGTCCAAAAGAGCCCAAAAAGCTGAAATTTCACAAGAAGGTACAGAAAATATACGGGAGGAACAAGTGCTGAGGATGTTCAGAGCCCTACCATTTGCTAACAGGTTAGGTGAACTTCCCCAGAATTTCGTGAGGAGGACAGGATCTCAGTAAGATGTTTTGTGATATGTGTCCATTGGGCTGTTTCATGAGTTGTCCTCTCATGGTTGGGATTCCTCTGCAAGGAAGTTTTCATGCACTGTCCTCCCTAAAGCACTTGGAGTTACTGCAGGGCAGAGTCTGTCCCTCAGAATAATTAAACTCTGTTAACTTGGCTTGCACCCAGGGAGAAACGCTCACAATCTCTGTGTCCTATGAGATAGCCAGTTTCCCCTTCCCATATTGAATTTCTTATCTGAAAATTTCCAGTGGTGCAGGTAAGAACAGGGTGTACCTGTAAAGCAACACACTTACCCAGCGTGCCTACTGCCCTGACATTCATCTCACTACACACCAACCGTTCTGGGGCATGATATATGGACATATAGAAAAGGCTTTCTTGGTGCTTCAACTTCTCTTTGTACTCCCAATTCAACAGAGACATATCAGGTACCAGGACTTGGCAACCTGCCTGTCTGCCCTGATGACCTCTTCAAAGTGGGTTCCACAGCAGTCCCCCAGACAGAGTCAGGCATCCCCAGCACCAAGGCCCTTTGGCAGAGACTTTGGGTATTTTTCATCAGAACAATACCAGATTTTGAAGTTCTGAAATGTTCTATTGGGCTATGGTGCACACAGCTAATGGCAACAGGGAGATCAGCAGCCACTGGGACCAGAGAAAAGACCTTTCAGGAACACAGGCGCCTCCCAAATAGTGTCAGAACTGGGGACCATCAGGTCCCATCCAGGTGTTTCAGAGGAGGTTAAATAGACTAAGACCTGAAAGAAAATATTTAATGTAATTCCCTGAACTTCATCATAATTAATTTTACCTCCGGACATTTATCTATATCTATGCCTGTGTAACCCTTTGGGACTCTTGCCAGTTTCTTGATCAAATTGTTGGCTTTGAGTGCCACTAAATTCTACCGTTTGTTAGTGCTTTGGGTGGATTTTGTTCCTGGTTCAGACACTTCTAGTTGGGCATTTACTGCAGGTGCCTCTGCATGAGGTGGGTATCTGGTGTCCCATTCTTCTACCTAGAAGAACAGAGAACTGGAAATCTTTAATTTATGAATCCATGCAGCCATGACACCGATGTTATGACCAAATGCAGCTCTGATCTTGTTCCCTCAGCTTCAGTCTGGAGTCTGGAAAACCCCTGCTCTTGAGCTAGAAGGTGCTAACATTTTCTTTAGCTTCAACACTTCCTACAGGGTTTATTTAACTGGTATGGTGAAAATGAGGAAGACTAGTCCTACCCATGAGCCTTGCATGGAAAAACAGGGGGATGCAGATGTGTGAAGGCAGAGCAATACCAAGGTGCACGTGTTTGTGTGTCAACACAGAGAGATCCCTTGATATAACATGATCCGTTCCAGGTGAAATGTGTGTGGAAGCTCAGCTGTTAGATCATGCCTCCTTCCAATGCCTCTGCTCATGCTGGCCGCAGGCATGCCAGGCAATTTAATTTGCTGAGATCCCACCCAAAGAACAGCTGCTCCTCTTGCTAAGTCAGCAAAAGTCAGCATCAAACATGTCTAATGTTAACACACCTGAGTAACTGCTTGTCTTGATCTCCAGCGGCATCCCTAGAACGAGTGCCTGCCATGTTTGCCCCCAAAATCAGGAGACCATATTCCGAGGAGGGGGAAGAGGGGATAATGTGAACAATCAAGACCCTGGGGCTTAATGTTCACTCACCAAACCTAACCGCATCTGAACCACGTTAAAACACACCTTGGTCTTATTTAGCTATGTGCTGTGTCCTTATGTGCCCTTGCTGAGGAGAGCATGAGCAGAATTGGCTGCTCCTAATCACTTTGGGAAGGGCAGTGCTTTTCCCAGCTCACTCTCTCATGCCCGCTGGTTATCCTGTACCTGCTCTAGGGTCCTGTTTTGGTCTGAATACCCTCCTTTCACCAGATGTGCTTAGGATCAGCTTTATTGCAGTATGTTTGCACTGTCTCACTGTTTCGATTTACTCTGGCCCTCAGCTTCTCACCTCTGCAATGGGAGAAGCAGAGTGGCTGTAGAAACAAGCTGAATACTGATCAGGAGGCAAAGAGTGATAGCTGGTGAGATTTGGATGTTTTTCCAAACGCCTCCTGACTGCCCAATGGTTATTTCAAACTGGCAAACATCTCCCCTTCCTGCCCAGGAACTACCGTTGCCTCTAGGGTTAGCAGGGTAGTTTTGACTTGCTTTTCCAGAGGTGCCTTGCTTTCCTCTAGGAGGAAAATCATCCTATATGTATTATTTTAAATGCCCGTTTCCAGCATTTCTAAGCATATGCTGCAAGACTTTTATTCATCCGTGTCCCCTGGTTAGTGAAACACGGACAGAGCAGGTTGAGGAGCAGCCCACCCTAATGTCAGTAGTGAGGGCACAGGAGGCTGCAGCCCTACTTCTCATGCTACTGCAGTGCACTTCTGTGACTGAGCTAGACAGGAACTGAAACAAACGGGACCCAGATGAAAAATACTTCAGACCATTTTTTGTATGTCCTTAAACCAGGTCTCAGCCTGAACCATTGTTTTGAAGTCTTTCTTGATTCCCAACTGGATGGTTGAACCCTCTTCCATCTCCCTTTGAAATGGTGAGGAGCTGAAGATAATGCCTTGACTTTCTTCTGGCAGGGACCAGATCAGCACAGCAAACATTTGGGGTGTTTCTGGGGCCTGAAGCATCTTGCCCCAGCCTCCCTCCAGCTTTCTCCCACCATCTTCTCTTCTCCAGCCAGATAAACCCTTCGTCACTCCCTGCAGTGCTGCACAGCTCTGCAGCTCCCATCAGGCATGTGATCGCTCCAGAGGCCTTTGTACCTGCTGGTGGTGGACTGGTCCCAGTGGGAGAGGGGCTGGACAGGCTTTTGATTCCTTCCTTCCTGCTGGCAATGCCATGTATGTGAACATGGTGTGGCCTCCGCCTAAGTCTGAGCCATCGATTTGCTAAAGGGGAGTTCCAAAGGTGTTGACCATGCTGTCCCTTCCCTTTACTCCATCTCCAGCTCCCCTTATCCCTTCTGAATGGGAAGCAAGCACCTTCCTGCTCCTCCATTACATGTGATAGATTTGGAGGACACAATGCTCCCAGGACAAATGCTCTTAGTGGACATATGCTTTCAGGTGGGTGCACATGTCTCTGTCCAGAAGGAGAAACTCCAGTAGCCCAAGGGTGTGTTTATACATCCCAGCAAGGCTGGAGAGACATTGAGCCACTCCCTGGACTGTCACTGCCATGGACTGGAGCTGAAGCAAACCAGCTTAGTCCCTGATGACACAGAGCTGGAAAGGAAAAAGAAAATACAGTGGTTCGAATCCTGACAGGTTTGTGTGTGCAGCACCTAGCACCTGGGAAAAAAAAAACAAACCCAAACAAAAAGTAGGTGAGCGCTGCAGATGCAAGTTCTCGAATGCCTGGGGATGAAACGTGCCTGGTCCGTGCCAGCTGGCACAGCCGTGCCTGGGGGAACGCCCCTGCAGCTGGGCGGTGGGGACCCAGCCTGCCCAGCCAGCGGCTGCCTTCGCCCTGGGGCTGGTCGGGGAGGAGAGGGCTCTGCCTCTGGGAAATGGAGGGAAGAGCAACAGGCTTTGCCCAGCTGAGAAACAGAATGCAGATGACAAGAGAGAGGGGTGAAAGTATAGGTCTTGGCCGTCTTTGCCAGAGGGGAGGCACCTGGCTGCCCGGCAGGGCGCCAAGGCGAGGCTGCAGAGGGAAACCTGCCCTGCTCTGGGGCGGTGGGCCCCGGGGTAGCTTTCATAAACAAACCAGGGCTCTCCATACCGGGGAGCAGGAGAAGCTGTCCCTTCAGAGAGGGTGAAACCAGAGGGTTTTACCACTCCTTGGTAAAGCCCCAGCCTTGAAGTGTGTCCTTGGATTGTAGTCCCTGAGGGGGCGGGCAGGAGGGTGCTTTTTAACCTGGACTGTGGTGTAAGCCATTCAGGCCTGCCTGATGTCATGGCTGACCCCATGAGGAGACACCCCTGCAGCCCAGCACGTCCTCCCAGCTCCCACTGGCACTGGACACCAGCTCTTCAGGTGGGCACCATGTGACAGCGGCCATCTTAGGCCCTGCTTCAGTGCCCAGACAGGTGGAGGAAATGTCTCCCCAGCCTTCCCCCCCAGCTGGGGGTCACCATGGGGCTGGGGTGCTGCTGGTGCCAAAACAACAGGCGGCAGCTCCTCAGGGACACCCAGCGCCACCCCTCTGCCCCACGAGGCAAGATGGAGGCTGAGGCTGAGGGTGGTGTCAAGAGGGGCATGGCAGTGTCTTGTGCCTGGCGGCCCATGGGACCCTCGGCTGAGGGGAGTAGCTGCAGCATGGAAACCCTGCAAGGATCCCCTGCAGCCCCTGGCAGCACGGGAAGCCTCCCTGAGTGGAAAAGGGGCCGGTCCCGAGCTGGGAAGGAGGAGAAGAGGGTGGGTCGTCTCGCCTCCCGTCAGCTTCCTTGCAGCCTGTCCAGCAGCGCAGGCAGCAGCCGCAGGCAGCAGGGCTTTCCTCTCACCTGCGGGGCAGGGAGCCCCGGCCAGTGCTTCCCCTCCACCATGATCCTTTGGCTGTGGCTCTGCTGGGGTTTCTCCACCTCGGTGGGACAGCCTGACTCGGAGCTGATGGCGAGGTACCTGGAAGAGGAGCTGATGGCAGACTACAGCATTATGGAGCAAGTAAGTTTTAAGGCGGTTGTTGTTTGGGAGCATGTAGTGGCTGGGGATGGCTTGTCCCCTCTTAATCATCAGTATTGAGATGCAGGACAATCTGTTAAAACAGCATTTATTGCACCCGTCCCTGCAGCGTGCCCATGGCTGCGGCAGCAGCTCAGCTCTGTGGGAGGCTGCTACTGACAAACAAGGCAGTTGTTGGAGGTGGTAAGCCAGGAGAGCACCGGCACCCTTCCATTCTGGGTGCTACTGCCTGGGGTTGGGTTCAAAGCTGACATCCTGAGAGCTGTGCTAACGAGGCATTTCGCAGGGACAAGGGAGTTAACGCAGTGTCCTGGCCGCACGCCAGTCTGAGTAATTCAGAGTATTTCAGGCTCGGAGGAAAGATTTTCCGCCTATGGTCTCAGTCTTACTGTACTTGATTTTTAACTCATGCTGGATGAAATGAACCACATGAGTTTCAGCTTGTAAAATGCTTCTTGACCAGGAGAGAAAAAAAAATACATTCTGCAAGTGAGGGCTGTTATGTTGTGTCATTGTGTGGCTTAGATTTTCTGGGGAAATAGGGATGAAAGGGCAATGAGCTTCTTGCAAGTTAGCAAGAGAGTTTGGGTGGTGGCCTGGGAGGCTGTGATTTAAAACGCCGAGCTTCAGATCTGTGCTCACATCCTTCAGGCCATACCAGATATGCTGTGTGACTTCAGGTCATTTAGGGCATCAATCAGTTATCTAAATTTGATCAGACCTGAGAGGCTCTGTAGTACCTGAGATACCCATGTGGGACTGGCAGATACAATGCAAGACCTATGGAAGACCTGTGCCTTGCTGGAGGCCAGGTGGGATACCCTAGTGTGTCTAAAATGTCACTAGATGCCTGTATTTGGCATCTTCTGCCATACAATAAGCGGGAAGAGTGAGCCTCTTCATATGTATCTGTACCTGTCTCAGAGTTGGTCATTCGGTTGCTCATCCCACCCATGCTAGAATGGGAAGAATTTCTCTCCAGAAGTTCCCATCTCTCCCCAGTATGAGGACGTCAGCAACTTCGTTGTTGATCCTGATTACTGTGAACACATATTCCTTCTTGGGGAATTCAGCCACAGACCAACATTTTCTTGCAGACATACCTGTCCAAGTGGAAGAGAGTATCTCCACCACTGTTCTGCCAGTGGAGTGGTGTCTTGGAACTCATCTGCTTTAGGGGGAAAATTGGTTGCAAAGACCAAGCAACTGGCTCACAGTGTTGAAATAACCTGGCTGATCTTGCTTGAGGCAAATAAGGGTGTTTTCACAGGAGCTGTGTTGCTAGCAGAGGAGTGGCAGCTGTAACTTCCAACAGAAAAGCAGTGATGTATAAATAGAAGTGGCGATCTAGTCCTCTGCGACAGTCAGATCTAGAAAAGGACATCTGTCCATCCTCACTGAACACATGAGCCAGGTTAAGAAGGTGCAAGTGCTTCCCTAGATCAACATACTACATCCTCTAGAAGCAAATCTCTAACTAATTCTGGAGACCATATAAGGCTGTGTTTAACTGGAAGGATTAATTGAAAGGCCAGTGCAGACACAGGTCTTTGCAGGATCATTGTATTCGCAATGAGTGTGGATTACCTGTTGGCTCATCCAATGATTGACCGCTCTGCTAAGGTAGTTGACAAGGTTGCTAGTTATTACCATTGCACTAGAGGTAGTTCTTCTGGACAGCTCTTCTCAGGTAGTTGGGTTGCTACTGTCCAGATTATTCTCTGTATACCATGCTAAGACTAGCAGATGGCAACAGCTATGGGGTCACAACTACCAATTATTGGGCTTTAATGAGTGCTTTGGAAAGCCTTAAAGATAAAGGTTGATGTTAAAGGTTGATGATAATGGAAATTGTTCCATTAGATGATGCTGGTGAAGCTGGCTGGTTCAGAACACTTCGATGGACTGATCAGTATCATAAACCCTGCAGTAGTGCTTTGGCAGTAGTCATGAAGTCCTAGCAAACAGAATACTGTTATCTGGTGATCCTTAGCTACTCACTGATGTTCACTGGCTATCCTCAAGACTTCAGAAGGTAGCTTTTGAAGGACCAAGTCATGCAACACCTTCTTATGCAAATCAGCAAGTAAACAAAATGGGTGTGTGGTGGGGGAAGATAAAACCAGTAGCCAAATTTCCAGTTTCACCGATTAGTCAGTAAAAACCATTGTGACCGTTCCATACAGGACGACAGGTGGATTTGTTCCAAAAGGTAATCCTTTAGTAAAAGAAGTACTGAGGATCATTGATCTCTCATCCCTGCCTCTGCTTCAAGCAGGATCAACTCCACAGACATTTGTCTGGCTTGTTCTGAAGAACCTACAGTGATGGAGACTCTGCAGCCTCCCGCAGCAGGCTCCTGAGGTGCTTTACTTGCCTGAGATAATATACCCAGACAGAAAGTTTCTTCCAAAGTTTAAACTGCAGAGAATTCCTCTCCTCTCCTCTCCTCTCCTCTCCATTGAGAATTTCCCTAGGGAGCTGTTTTTCCTTGGTTCTAATTTTACAAAATGGTGGCTAAAATAATGAAGAAGGAAATAATAAGGATTCTAGCAGAGGAGACTGTTTGATTTCTCCATTGGGCTTTCCTTAGCTTTGCAATGCATGACAAAAATAGACAAAATAATTTCTTTCGCAAGGGGTGATGTTATTTCAGTGTAAATCAACAGAAAGGGCAAGTCAGGTAAAAAAATGTCATTGCATTCCTCTGCTCTCTGGAGTTTCACCAACATTTTAAGAAGTCACTTGGCTTCCCTCATTGACAAGAGACTTGTACTCTCTGTTTTGGGAGGGATTTGATTTGGAGATGTTGCTAAGCTGAAACTTACAACATGTGCAGGGAAGAAGTCAGAGGAGCTGTTGTGAAGAGCGATACAATGAGTACGATTGCATTGTCATAGGTGAAGCACTTCGTTTCGTAATAAAATCTGTGGCTGAGTTTAAATATATTTATTCCGTTTTTGCACATAACTAGTGCTTTTCCATTGCTATGCAATAAATCCACAGTACTTGTGCAGAGTTTTTAGGCAACAGATCTGCTGTTGGGGTAATATCAATAAAGCTGAAGCTGTAACTTTAATTGACACAAGTCCTCCCTTGGAGCAGGTCCACACATGCAGCGGAAAGGGGTTATGCTTGCTAAGCTCCACCACATGGGTGCTAGGTATTAACCTGGACACTGCTCAAGCTCAAAGCAGCCACACTGTGCTGAGCTGAGGACAGCCTCGGTGACTGGGCTCGTTGTGCCCTCAGCCCTCTCCCTGCCCCGTGCCTGTAACCCACAATGAGTGCTGAGTGCTCTTGCACGGATGTAGACCACTTCTGGACTGGGGAATGGGCTTTGGCTTTTACTCACCTGAGGATGTAGATGGGTCCTGCATGACATTTGATGAGCGTTGTGGACCATTTAGCAGCCCTTCTCATCATGTGCCATATACCATGCGACGGAGCAAAAACGGTGACACAGAACCTTTGTGTGACTCCATAGGAAGCTATAAGGGAATACACTTCCAGGGCCAAGACACAGCATCCAGGGCTAGGGCTAAAGGCTGAGGTTCCTGTCTTCGTATAGAGGGTCTCTTGACAAGTAGCATTTGCAAAACACACAGTACCTCCTCGCCTGCGAGAGCCACATTCTACTGCTGAGCTTTGATTGATGGGTCTGTTAGTATAGAAGAGATTTAGGTTTTAATTTTAACCAGAGACACATTTGAACCTGGCCATGGGTGATCAGTCACACAAACCCGTGTCTGGATTTAAACAAGTGACATGTCTTCTGTAAGTTGACTAGGCTCCATTAACTCCCTTAACTCTTTGCAGGTTGCACGCCGTGTTCCAAGACAGGCCAAATTTTTGCAGAGGCTGGTATGTATCACACTGTATCTCTATTTTACCTCATGGGAATTACACTTGCTCTGTGTATATATGTGTATGTGCATCCCTGTGCCCAGGAATGAACTGTGTTAGTGGGAGATGGTAGAGTGAGATTCTAGGTAAAAAAATCTTCATTTTGATCAATGCAACAGGTACAGGTTCTTCTAACACTTCCCAATACTTTTTCTCAACCCCAGACTTGGAGAGAGAACATCCAATGTTACAAACCTCAACCATGCAGTGAACATAAGCCTGATTAAATCTCATAGAATTTGAAGAGAAAGGGAGAGTTTGCTTTGAAATTTGAAGATCTCTGTTGTTCTCTGTTGATGCAGAGGCCAAAATTTACTGAAGAAAGGAAGAAAACAAGGAAGCAAATATCCTCCTTTCGGCATGGGAACCTAAACTTTAAGATGTTTACCTGCAATTGTGAGATGTACAGCAGATCTGTGAGATCTGGCTATATTTCTGTGCTGAACGCTGCACGGCTTAAATCAAAACTTTGGCTAAAGAGGCAGCCAGTGAAATTGTTGTTCATGACCAGTTATTTTTCTGGCTTTTCTGAGGTATGGGGGCTTCCCAGTTGAGAACTGGAGGAACTCATTTCACACACTGAGCAGCCATCACATGTTGATAGCTTTGATCTTCGACAGATTTGAATCAGCAGCCTAGAGGAGAGCAACCCTCAGTCTTATTACCAGTTTATTACTTCTAATCTGAGATACGATCAATTTGTTTTGATGAAAGCAACTGATAAAGGTAAAAACATGGAGTGTATTTCATCGACCTTCAGCTCTCTTCTGTCTTTCCAGACATTTGATATAAACAAGCATAAAATAATTTGTTTGGCAAGAAAATTTCAGCTCCCAGTTCATCATAATCACCAGGACACCTTCATAAAGCATCCAGCCAACCTGCCTCATAACAGTGTGCTAATCTGCCGCCTTGGTGTTCTCTAGCTTTATTTTTAATGGGAATAATAAATCACAGTAATAATAATATTAAACAAATGGTTTGTTTTGTTTTTTCCTTTCTGCTGCCTCTCCTCTTCTGAAGGCCTTAATAAAAAGCAGAGAAAACAAACAGGCATTTGCGCAGCTGTAAGTCAGAGCATCAGGCACTGATGGATTGTGCAAGAGCTCCAGGGAACGCACAAGAATCGCAGACTGGAACTTGGGCTGCCCGCCAAACCCGACCTAGCAACCTGTTTGGAAACTGCCTCTGCCCCCATCGTTTATATTTTCTATATACAAGGAATGGCAGATCCCTTCCAGGGATGGGAAGATGAATCAGTTCTTTCATCCTCAGTTGTATGTGATGCCCTTATTCAGTGTTTTCTTTCTCCAACAGCAACTCCTATCCACCAGGAAGAGGGAGAGGTGTTGAATGTCTTTTTTTTGTTTGGTTTTGCTGTTCCTCAGTCTGTGAGGGTATCAGAGCTGGAGCTTGTTCAGCGGGATAGAGAGATATGACAGAGATCAGTTGAAGCTAGCAAATAGTAGATTCAGAAAAAACCCCTAAGCAATGTGGTTCTTCATATAAAATATCGTTAAGCTGTGGAACTCCTTGCTGCAAGGTGTTGGGGATGCTAAAAGTTTACATGGATTCAAAAAGAAGCTGTGTAAAGTCGTAGAAGAAAAATCCACAGAGGTTTACTAAGCACAGAAATTCCACCCTTGGTTCAGGAGCTCCTTCAGCCACAAATTACTGAAAACTGAGAGAATATTTCTGGGCAGTAACAGTGCAGATTGGACTGATTTTACAGTCTTCTCTAAGCATGCACTATTGATCTCTGCCAGTGATAGGCTATAGGGTTAGAATTGCTTTTGTTCTCACCCAGTGCAACCATTCTTGTGTTCTTGTCATAACAAGGGCAAGTCCATGTCCTCTGTCATATTCTAAAGGCTTTCTGACTTCAGATAAACCCATCACTACATTCACAGTGTTAGACTCAGTCTCAAATCTGTCACTGCAGAACCACCTTGTATCTCAAATAAAAGGCAAAGGGCTTGATCCTCTTTTGCTGTTGAGCTGTCCACCATGTTTGAACCCACAGCTTACAATGAAATGCAGAACATGGGAGTGGATGCAGGACATCTGGAACCAAAGTATTTGCTGTAGTTTCAGATTCTTTCTTTTACTTCTGTTATTAAATCCTCTATATCTCCTGCTATGCCACAGGCAATTAGTGGCATGGAAGACTGAATGAAACATCAGCTCATTATATCTGGAAACATTCCTACAACACTACTTCTGATCAAAACTCCCCGTCCTCTCCACCTTCAGGATAATGAGACTGCAAATCCATGCCTATGTGTCAGGGAAGGTCCTAAGAACAGCAGGATCTAGTTCTAATCAACAGCGATTGAGTAAAAGCCACTAGTGCCCTAAGGGGTGGACATTAGATCCGAGCAGATGTGTTCTAGTCTAAGTCCATTGCACTGAGCTGCCTGATGAATACAGTGAGATGAATCACACCCTAGAAGTGCTAATTTCTTGTCATTGTGCTCCAGGTGAGCTGAGCCTCTGCTAAGCAGGATGATTGTGGGCACAGAGCACATCACACATGCTCCAGCTGTTAAAGATACCTATCACTATGAGGTTCATTTGAGACACATTTACCTGAGTCTTTCCAAGCCTTGAAAGTGTAGGCAGGTGGGACTTATTTCCAAGTCTGTTGATGGTTTTGTGTTTGTTTCCAGTGGGTCCTGATTCTTCCATTTGCCTGGAATTCACTAGCCCAGCAGCTTGGTTAGCTGGATGCTTACTTATTACTGCTTCTGAGGCCATCAGCTACTGCAGAAATGTTCCTGTTTCATACTTACTTATACAACCACTTGCTCCCTTTGTTAAGCCATTTGTCAAAATGATTTTTGTTCAGAAAAAAAGCCTGGAAGTGCAGCTGAAGAGCATATTCTTGTCTTCACAAGCCTTATGTGGCTGTGACTTTTTACCAACCTCAATAGGAAGAGTCTCAGTTTATTTGGCTTAGTGAAGTTGCTCTGTATTTGCAATGTATTTTACTCTTTAGCTTCCTTCTGCTTTTGAGGGTTCGGTCTTTGACTGTTTAAGGCAACATACAGAGTTTTTTTTTACATGGACTGCTTATGGTTAACTACACTGAAGTCTTCCAGGAAGAAAACTGTTGAGCTCCATGGAGATGTTGCTGTCAAATATCACGTTAGACTGGAGAAATGCTCCAACCCAGGACTTGTGCACAAAAACACATTCCCAAGAAGCAGAAATTGGCTTTCCATTGCTACATCGTGTGTCATTCATTTCAGTCTCTGCTGCTTGTCTGCTGGAAGGAATCCAGTGTGGGCTAAAAGGCTTAAAATATTTTGCCTGAGACGTCACAGTGTCAGTGTTTCTTATTAAGTCTCTTCCAGGATGGATTGTCAGCAGTGGAGGACTCAACCCACTCCATTGACAGCAGTTTTTCTGTTTACATAACTTATGGATCTGATTGTGTGAATGTGAAGATGCTGCTTCATACATAGTGATCTCAGTCTTTCAAGAGGTCTTACATCTGCTTTTGTGCACAGTCCACAAGGCAGTTTCTCTGACATCAGTTCTGGACCCTATGGGGACATGTTTTGGACTTCTTTTCCCGGGCCATAAGGGACTAATCCCGATCCTCTCACACGGTCAGAGTTGAAGGGTGCAATTTAGGACATAGGTGGATTTTGCCAGTGTGTTTCACAACATAAAGGCTCTCATCCTTCCCAGAACCTTCCCAAGGGTTGGAGAATGACTGTGGCCTTTGTTCTTGTGCATGAACAAAGGCAGTACCATGTTCCTGGCTTACCTTTTGCAGCTCACCTGAAATTTTGAGGGCAAGCCCACCTTGCCTGCTGTTGACTGTTTTTCATAGGGGAGTCTAATACTCATAGGGTGGTAATTTGCTTAAGCATATTAAGTATTAAAGCCATTGAAACACTGAAGGGGTGAGTTATGTAGCTGTCAGTGTTAATAAGTAACCTTTTGATACCTGCAGGAAACCAGGCCTCGGATGCCTGAATTCACTGTGAAATCCACAATCATTTCTCGGTATGCTTTCACCACGGTGTCATGCACAATGGTGAACAGTGGATCTGAGGCACGTGAAGGTGTGTTTGAGATGCAGATCCCAGCTGCAGCCTTCATCTCCAACTTTACCATGTAAGTAATGCTGACAGTTGGGTGGACAATGGTTCTCCCATCCCACAGATAGCTGTCTGAGATAAAACTGGCTAATCTGGAGTAGGACTGTATCAAGGCTTTTTTGCATTTCTTTGGGAAAAATAAAACCACACACATGATATACTCCATCCAAGACTGGTCATGGCCCCAAAGCACAGAGCAAGTCCTTGGATGACAGGATGCTAAGATTCAAGTCCTCAATGTATGTGGGGAAGAAAATTATTCTATTTCCCATCTGAGTGTCTTTTAACAACTTCCTTCTCCTCCTCTCTCTTTGATTTGGACCAAAAAATCTCTCCTAGTCCTCAGAAACCTTTCTAATTAAAGTTTCAGCAACACTGGCACCCGATAGTTATCTTGCGTAACTGACTGTGGTGCCTAAAAAGCTCCTTGTTGTTCCAGGTTCTCCATACTGTCAACGGAGGAGGAGAGTCAACTCCAACCAGCAGATAGGTTCACTTGCTGCTGGAGATGTTAGTCATTCTCTGTGGATAATAGGA
>VYZW01017229.1:1963-29017 GCA_013401315.1 Balaeniceps rex
ATTGAGGTAATGAACATTTCTGTCACTCACCTTACAAACTCATTTTTCTTCTACATTTTATTAGATGCTACCTTGCTCTCCTCCTTAAACACAAATGACAGATTATATTAGATGCATAAATTATATGGATTATATTTTTGTCACCAGTAAATTAGCTGTTAAATTTAGTTTGCATGATGCTATTGACAGGTCCCTGATTTAAGAACCTTTTTTCTTTTCAGTCATTTTTTCCACCTTTTATTCTTTCCTCTTTTGTCAAGATCTCCATCACATTTTGGAAGAAACCAGTAAAAATTGCAAATATATGCCACAGATATGTCACCCTCACAGGGTGGGGAAAAGAAGGCTTATAAATGAGTGCATAAATTAAGTAAACATTACATAAGCATACTGGCCAATAAATGCAGCTCTCAATGCAGATAAATGTTTTAGTAGACTTGTTTTCTTACTTTTTGTCCAAAATTTTTCTAAGCCTAACAAGTGTTTCTGTTCTAAGTAGGAATCTGACAACTTCTGATACATTTAAAGAATTGTTTAGATTTAAGCTTTATTGTTGGTGCCTCAATTTGATTTTGTTTCCAGACCTCAGGAAACAATTCCTTTACTACGAAACCATTTTGACAGATCATAGGCAGCTGAAAAGTTACAGCATGGTTCAAGCTCTCTAGGTGCAAAGTTCTGCCATGTTAAGTGCAAGCAAGTCTCAGTAGGATGCATTATCTTCAGCACAATGAGGTGTGATCCAGACTGATTTTTACTGGGGCTTGAACTTTCAAAGTTCAACAAATACATACTCATTATCACCTACGGCTAAATGTCACAAATGCAATAAATATTTTTTGAGAGACTTGGTGATATGTATAACACTTCCCAATTTGTTGTGGTTCATGAAGTACTTTAAGAACACAGCCAGAACGTCCCACCCAAAATTACAGAAACGCTGTTTTGCCATCACCCCTGCCCAATTAGACAACACTATGCCTCAAGTTGTTGTTTTAATAAGCTACCGGGAAGAAGACAAGCTGTCATCTGAAGGGGCATGCAATGCCAGATGTGCTGTTATGAGCAGTTTGCTCAAGTCCAGCAACTTGCAATACACATTGTTCAGAAACTTACAGATTGAGCTCACTCTGTATTCCAGTATTTTCATGCCAAATCCTCAAATCACCTCCCCTTTAATTAGATTGTTGTTGTGGAATCCCCGGGAAGTTATTGGCATCATCAAGCTTTGCTGATCCTATTATATTTGTGAAGTAATAGAGTTTTTATACACACAAAATTATAACCAAAAGATCAGTCTAAAGATGAACAGTTTCTCCTGGGGTTCGCTTGTCAAAAGTCCTAAGCATTCGATCACAGTAAATTCAAGTAATTGACAAACAGACATTCCATGCAGCTCTTTCTTTACTTGCACAGAAATATTTGTTCTTTCAGGATTGGTTCCTGAATTATTGCATAACCTTAAGGCAACTGTGATCTACAAGTTCCATGAATAAATAAATGTTTTGATGTCTGGGTTGAACTCTGGCTCCAACACGCAATAATAATCTCAAGCTACTTCATAAGAGGGCTACGACTAGAAACAGCCACATATTCTCATATGTGTGATAGTGTTTCTGAACAACAAGAGTTATCAACTGGTCATTCGATTTCTGGGTGATACTTAGGAATATTTATGTTACCTCTGGTTTACCTAAGAAGGGAGATTCTGTGGCATGGCACAGGAGGAGAACAACCAAGGAATTCCCTTAGTAACACAACATACCAAAACTGGAGCTTTACTTTCAGAATCATGATGAAGGATCTGTGCTCCAGGGCTCTTTTTGCAAGGAAGGACAAAAATGCATTATGAAGCAGTTGACTAGAATAAACACTGGAGGTTGAAAAGGAGCCTGTTTTTAAAAGCTTTTAAATGGACATATCAAGAAATCTGTTCTAAAGGTTTGCTCAAGAATTATTTATCATAAAAAGTTTTAAAGTTGGTACCTTCATGTGTTTTTAGCATGAAATAAGTGCAATAAAATTTTAAAACAAAATAGCCCAAGGACTGTTGTTTTGTCTATGCTTCCACAGATACAAGTATTCTATAGACTGTGTGATATTTGGCAAGCTCAACTGCATAACAATCATCTCAACACTCTTTTAGCTTTTATGTTTCTTTTTTATCAGGAGGAGTTCTGCTTGAACTCTGAACCAGCCAATAGATTGTTTTGTGCCTGCACAGACAAACAGGGGTAAAACAGGGGTAAAAAGTGCTAATTAAGACTCTTTCCTCATTTAGCTTCCTGACCCTTTAACATGCTTTACAGTATAAATAGAAACCAATGCACTGTAGTACCCACCCAAAGAGTCATTGGCATTTAACCCCTGCAGCACGATGACAATCATCTTATTAGTGATATGTATCCTTTTCAGGGTTTTGGAATTTTTAGGGCTAGTCAGATTTTGTCTAGAAGCAGTTCACTAGCAGAATCAAATTATATTTGACAGAGAGCCAACTAAAATTATCAAAACAGACATATAGACAGATGTTTCTTAAAACCCTCACATTTTCACATTGACTCTAATGTTCTTACAGTAGCAATTTATATGAAGGTTAAAAATAAAGCATACATAAATATGTCTTTTGAGTCAGACTCGAGATTTTGCATTCCCCATTTATGCAAACATGAATTCCAAGGGGACCCACCTACCAGGGGTATAAGAAAGGAAGCTTTGAAGAATTTGGCCCTAACAGTTAATCTTAAATACCATGAACTAAAGAGGAAAGCCAAAAGAGAAGCAAAATCACCTTTCTTTTCTTTTATGCCTACGTGGTTTACTGTGGACAGAAGCAAGCTTACAAGAAAGTATTTCAGCCTGCTCCAATTCATAAGAGACTCTCCCCCTCACTCCTTTCAGGCCCTGTTACAAATTCTCATCTTTTAGGATTTAAAAAGTAAGTTTTAATCCTGGCTCTGCCAATAATCTTCTGGATGACCTTGAGCAAATCGCTTCGCCTCTGTTCTTTCAGCCTAGCTGTAAAGCTGGATTAATTCTTACCCACTCGTAGTGGTGTAAAATAAATGATTGTCATGCAGTATTCCGAAGCACTACAACATGCAAGAGATAAGCAAGACATACACTAGGCTTTGCATGAACTTTGCAAAGATAAGCTTAGAAACAACTGTCTATGAGGTTTGAAGGGAAACTATCAATATTCTTATTCAAAAAGGTTTTCATTTTACATTCCAAATGAATCCTACCTGAAACTCAGCCCATTTTTATTAAAAGCATTCAAGACAATATGCACATCTTTGATTTGTGTCAACAGGAGTAAAAAAAACCTAATTACCTCTTTTTCCTTAATATTTTTTCCTTCATAAGGCTCTAGACTTAACTAGAAGTATGCATTGCTTCAGCCTTGTTTCAGTAGCATCCAAAAATCTTAACAAAATATTGAAATAGCTCAATTTTGCAATACTGGTCATGCAAAAGCAGACCACCATGTCATTGCACCTGTAATATGGCAAGACACCAAACAGTGCAGGATGATAACACAAATTTCTACTAATCTCAGTCATTTTTCTAGCCAGTAACCAATTAATTTATATTTTGAAATATAGTCACACACTTGTTTTGCAAAATATTCCTATTAATTCAAAGCTATATTACCTAGTGTTCCCAATAAGGATTTTAATTAAACTGTCAGCTTTTTGAAGCCAGAGTTATCTAACAATTGTTCTTCTTACTGGTCTCTTATTACAGCTGGATTTTGTTTTCATTAGTTTCTTTCTTGTGGTGGCTTTATTCTCTGCTCTCATTACAGTGAAGATTCATAGATCAAAATGACACTTTTGCAGGAAACTCCCAATTCAGCCAACACCGTGTTTGCTCATAAGATACAAACCTGCTTATCAGGAACTTATTTTCTCTGCATAAATGAACACACAAGAATCAAAATGACCTACAGCAGTGAAATTATTAAGTGTCAATCGTTTGCACAGGCAGAGAAAAACTGTTCCAAAGGATTACAGGGCCTTATCCTTCAAGTACTTATCTGGGATAATAATGTCCATGCCCACACAGATGTTTGCAAGAATACAGCTTTTCACAACTTTAAGGTAATCATCTTCTGGCTTAGCTATTTGTTTGTTTCTAATTAAGAAAAGTTGCAATGTATACCAGAAAACCAACCCCAAATTTCCTACACACATGGATTATATAGTTTGAAACAGAGTTTATCTTCTCACATCTCAGCACGCAGAACTGCTCACGTGCTAGAGATTCCAATTCCAGTAATCAAGGAGCTGTCATTTCATTAAAAATCCTCTCTTAGCAAGACTTTGCTCTCATTGTTGGACTGCATTTTAATATCTGTTCTCTTAACACACTGATAGTATATCCATGGCAGGACACTCTTAAGACAGTCAGGGGGTACACCTGTGATAGTTTACTGAAGGAAATTAAAGAAAACATTTGTAAGGTGAAGAACCTCAATAATCAGGTATCATAACAATTGCATCAAAAGGTCTTAAGACTAACACAGTGATGTTCCCAGATAAGTTAGCAAGATCTCCTCAGCCCCTAAATTAATCTATCATTTATTTCAAAGTTCTTTAATGTGATCTTTTCTGTACAAGTCTTTGGGACTAATTGAACACAACATTGAAATTTCGTGCAGCTTCATATACTTGTTGGAAGCATTCTAAAATCTCAAGCAACAGTGTCTCAAGGGAACAGAGTGAAGCCATCATCAGGATTGCTCTTCTGGCTGCAACTGAGCTGAATTACAAGTTTACTGACCTTAGCAGCACTCCCTCCCTCCCTCCCTCCCTGCCGTGTCACTATCCTCTCACATCTGCTGATAGAAGTGCTTGTGTAATTGTTTTCTATCCTAGTCATGTCAAGCGATCCTGCTTTTTTTTTTTAAAGGCCTTGCTATTAAAAGTGGACAACAGTTAGTTGAAATAGAAAGACTTTTTGAAAGCCACAAAATCGTAAAGCATTCTGTGGCTCTTCATTAAATATTCACATGCCTAAGAAAAAAGAAACTAGAACAATAATAAAAAGGATCAAATTAAAGATTCACTAGGTCTTCTGCTAAACAAGTAATTTTTAGGGGGTGGACATCCAGTGGGAATGAAACCAACAAAGTGAAGCATGGCAGATGGTACGAGAAAAGCAAAGCTCTCGCATAAGAACTCCATGAGTTTGTCTATTGGAGTTGGACAAAAATGACTCCACATTATTGACCATCACATACAAGCCTTTTACAGACTGCTTCGTGTATTGCTGGCATTCTCTATTCTGTCAAAATACGGCCCTAAAACTAAGGGGAAAATTTTTGGATGATGTGTTTAATTCAGCCTTTCTTCCCTCTCTAGTTGTCGGTCTTAGTATTTTAATTGCAAGATATTCAAGACAGGCACTGTCTCCACATACACATATAAAGCAGTAGAATTACACTATTCAAGCTATTCATCCTGAATATGTTGTACAAGCTTTTGCTACTTTCAAACTGTAGAAACAGGAGAATAACATATTTCCATCAGTTTCTGCTCACCAATTCAGTGGCCTTCCCCATCTGTACGTCCATTCTGGAAGAATGTATGCTTTAAATTAAGACTTTCATAGCACAGCTATGCATCAGCAGAGAGACTAGCTTGCCTGCATCCCAGTGCTAGTTTCCTACGACTAGTAGAAAAAGGTCAGGCTTATAGCAATAAATATGCATTTATTCCCTAGTAAAGCCAAACAGTACTGCACTTCAGTCAGTGACTAAGAGGAACAGCATTGAAAGATGTCAGAGTACATTCTATCAATAAGTTATCTAATGCCTACATGAACCAAAAAATGTGGGAAAAATGCAAATTCAACCACAAAAGAGGTCAAAATAAACAAATGTAAGGACATCAGACCATAAACTCATAGGATACATAAGTACATACTTGTAGTCAGACCTACTTTCAGAACTGCTAAGTTTATTTCTGTCCTATCACAACATATTATTGTTAAAAATCAACTCAACTATGCTTGTCATGACGGGCTTACTACAAGGCCCTACATATTTGATTGTATAATCAGAAAAAGGTTGTTTATCGTCAATTTATACATATTTTTCAGCATGTCACACACAAAGAATTAACTGTGTTTAAATAAAGGATTTGGGTGGAAAGGTGTTTGCTTTTCAATGAAGATACACAATAGGAGACAAAATGCATAGTATGCAAAAGGCAAGTTTTAGTTGTTCATCCAACTTAAAACTTCCAGAAACACATTGCTTTTATTTATAAACGCGTATTACACAATACCATTCAGAAGCATACACAAGTACTTAGTTGGCTTAAACACTGTACACCCTTTTTAATAATATAACCTGTCTACAAAGAGAAGTAATTTTTCAGACCATGAGGAGTAAATTAATATGAAAAGTATATCACTTAAATACAATTACAGTAACTCATGCAATATCTGATAGAGTCAGCCTACAGTAATACAAATGTTGGGGCTGTCACTACATGAATTCTCCAGAATAGTTTTGTTTTATGCAGTCATTTAAACTGTACACAAGAAAAAAAGCAAAGAAATCAATTAAATGTCAAAGGCAACATAAAGAATGTTAGAAGTGCAATGGAATTTTAAAATTATGGTATTAACAAATATAAAATTACAGAAGGGCCAATAGTTACACAATTAAGGGGCTGTCCTGGTTTCAGCTGGGATAGAGTTAATTTTCTTCCTAGTAGCTGGCATAGTGCTGTGTTTTGGATTTAGGATGAGAATAATGTTGACAACACACTGATGTTTTAGTTGTTGCTAAGTAGAGCTTACACAAGTCAAGGACTTTTCAGCTTCCCATGCTCTGCCAGGTGCACAAGAAGTTGGGAGGGGGCACAGCCAGGACAGCTGACCCAAACTGGCCAAAGGGCTATTCCATACCATATGATGTCATGCTCAGTATAGAAACTGGGGCAGTTGGCCGGGGGGGAGCGATCGCTGCTTGGGGACTGGCTGGGCATCAGTTGGCGGGTGGTGAGCGGTTGCATCACTTGTTTTTCCTGGGTTTTGTTTCTCTCTCTCTCTCTCATTGTTTTCCTTTTCCTTACAATTATTATTATATTTCAATTATTAAACTGTTCTTATCTCAACTCACGAGTTTTCTTACTTTTGCTCTTCCGATTCTCTCCCCCATACTACTGCGGGAGAGGGTGAGTGAGCGGCTGCATGGGGCTTGGTTGCTGACTGGGACTAAACCACAACAGCAGCTAAACTTTAAAGTTTTGGGGCTGGGAGATATACCAGCTCTATATTTAGATATCACCTGGACTGCAAATTCCAACAATTTTGGAGTCAGGAAACTCAGCTACACTTTTCATGTGGACATGCCTCAGGGGCTGCAATAACAATTCACCCCTGAAAGGAGACAAGTCAGAGGGATATTTAGTGTGGTATTCATAATTATCAAGATGAGGCAATTAGTCTTTCCCCCCCCTCTCTGTATTTGTTCTTCTTCTGTAAAGCATAATAAACAAGAGGTCATTTTAAGTTCAAAAAGGTTACAAACACATATAAAAGAGCAACATTGGAGGCTTTATTATTGCAGAACATTGGAACAAGAAGGTGGTTTCAAACGGCATCAAGTGACAGGATGATAATAAACCATTATTGATTTGCTTCTTCAGAAGGCAAGCTGAACTCACTTTTAGTAAATTAAATGACTGTGGACAAAAGAGTATGTCCTGTGTTAATTCTTGGCCCCAACCCTGTGTTGGGCTCATGTGGGAAAAGGAATCAGACAATATAGTAAAATGCCAAACTGGGATTTAGGTCTGCATTGTTTTCAGCTATCTTTCAATTAACTGGCATTTCTAAAGCATTTCTGTTTACTTGGGGTCAATGGCATGAAAACTGTGAGAGTCACTAGAAATCTATGTATGCTATCAGTACACGTGGCCTCTTGAAAGCTGCTTAAACTAAGCTTTATTTTTACAAAAGAGCTATTAATTTTCCACTTAAAGCTTATCTATAGGAAGCTGCCAAAGACAGTGATGGGTTTGTAAGGATCATTAGTGTCTAGAAATATTTCAACCTGAATTTAGCACATTTTGAAATAAACGTTTTAGGAAGAAGACAGCTATCATTTAACTTCATGGCACATAGTCATGCATTAATCCCTAAGCAATGTCCTAGAAGATCTCAAAAGTACGAAAAAAGTATTTGTGACATACTATGCATATAATTGCTTTTATGACGGCCCCCCAATGCAAGCATTGTAAACCACTGAACCCCTAACAAATAATTTATATCTAATAAAGGTATGTGTTGACCCAAACTGCAGCACAAACTTACTTTTTGTCCAAGTTCACTTGCCAAAGCACTGGAAGAGTGCTAAAAGTGGTTAAAAAAATAATTTTAATACGACCGGCTTCACAAGTATCATACAAGGAAATTTTTTTTTCAGTTATATGAGCTTGCTTTGAAGAAAAGAACATGTTTTTCTTTTATTTTTTTTTGTTCTTTAGATGTGTCCTTGGGCTTGAGTAAAAATAGTCTGTGTGTCAGTGAGTTACTACAATACCCTCATTTTTCATATTAATGTATTTAATGGTGCCTAGCAGTGTAAAAAGAATAAAGAATGGTACGCATTTATGAATTGTTCTTTCCTGTATGGCATCCAGACCATCTTAACACAGTTCAGCCTGGGCCACTTCATATCTCAAGCACAGCTCTCCTTGAGGCCACTTTCCATAGTAACCATCATAAGTGTCAAGGAAAATTACATATCATAGTCCTACACTCTCTAAGTGAAAGAAATACTTCTGTTGTTGTTACCATGATCTGATATATGGCTAGAATGAACATCAACACTAATGAAATATTTAACAGCCTAGATTTAACTTGGCTTGCTATAGGGTGCAATGGAGCTTTTGACTTGATTAAATATTCCACTTCAGTGTGGGATGCAGGTTTAGCATTTTTTAATTCTTTCCCAGAGCACCATGCCAGGTTTTCATATAATTAAGTGGGTACACTTCAGACTGTTTATAACTGGGATCCCTGATGAGACTACTGTCTGAAAACTTTAGGTTCTTTTCAAAACCACATATAGGCTGTCAAGTTCCTTAATAATTTCCTTTGTAGTGGCTGTTTCAGAAAGAGTTTTATGCAATTTATTATTAAGGAAACCAAATAGATACTTTCCCCCCCCTTTTAAATTCTTTTTTTTTTTACTTTCTTATTTTATTCTCTGCTATGGGTTTATGGGTCTTAATTACAGGACTAATTGAGAAAAAGCTGAAACAGAACTAGCTTAATTTGAGGCACAGAAATGAGTCCATTTACAATATATTAATCTGTGGAATAATTAAAAAGCAAAGCAGAAACCTTCAGTTCATTTAAAAAAGAGTGACTGACAAAGCTATAGGAAGAAAATTATGTTTGATACATTAAAAACACACTAAATCTGAAACACACAGTCATCAAAATACCTGCGACTTCAAGGAAATAATCTAATAGCATACGAAACAGTTCTCTCACATTTTTTTTTTTGCACAAATTTAGTAAGATGGAATAGCTCCTTTATTTACAGGTCTTCATGCTTTACCAGTCTGCTACCCCCATCACATCTTGTTAGGATTCAAGTAAAAAAAAAACAAATGGGAAAGGGGTTTTAAGGAAATACTTCATTAAGGAAAGCACAACAGTAGACAAGGTAGGAAGTTTGTACACAGAGCAAGTCCTACAGTTAGAAAAAAAGACATTACTACCTGCATTGTCTTTGTTCAGTGACACAGATGACCCAACCAGCTAACACTAAGTGAATTTGTCAGCTCCTACACATCTCTTCCTTAGCATCCATGAGAAAATACAGCAACCATGGAATAAATTGCACTTCAAGTTGCAGGTGATGAATTCACAGTCAAAGAAAGGAAGAAGAAGAATATAACAAACACTTCCAATAAGCAGTAACAAAACATCCATGAAAGAATCACAACACTGAGCTTTCTTTCTTGTTTCACACAAATAATTACACACCTTGAATGCCACTTCCAAAGATCTTTAGCAATTCCAGAGATACACTGCTTCCTAACAAGGATCTGAAATTTCCATGTGCTGATCCCAGCCAGGATATCATGTAGGTAACAGATTCAGCTGTTCTTCCTACAACCCATCTCTAGTGTAGACATTTGCTTATTAAGTATTTTCAAGATAAAAAGTACAAGTCTACTAATTATAAAAATATCATACAATTAATTGTTATTCTGCAATTTAATCTTTAAGTGTTTTCTTGTCCTGAATGACTATTACACAAAGTATTACAGTTCATATTTTTTTAAAACTCCTATACTAATCTTTGTTAATCCATACAAATTCAACTTAAACTGGTGATAAAAGCTTCTGCTTTGAAGAAAACATCAAATAGTACAGCAATTAGTATGTAAAATAAGATTATTTCCTTGGTTCAGCCTCTAGTTCCTATATTATTCATCATTCGTAACCAGAGCATATGAGCACATTGATCCCTGCACATCAAAGCTAGGTGATTCCAGGTAGATGTAAATACTACATATGCAGGAACGAAGATCACTCAGTTATCGCTGCAAATACCTAGTATGCACCCAAGTCCTTTGAACACACTGTATTACCATGAATTCATTAAGCACCCATTCAGCATTACCTTACAATCAGTTAGAAGCACGTGGCTGTGCACATCTACATTTAAAATCCTGCACCGTAACTGCAGCGTAAAACTCAGAAAAGTCATTAGTCCCAGTCTCTAGCTGGGACTAGAGAACTCTAGTTCTAGTTACAGAACTCTAGTTCTGTAAAAAGGAACACCAGAAACACTGTACATCCTCAGTACCGCACTCAATGACAAGGGCAGAGATACAGTGGCACACCAAGAGACACAAAATCACAGTTTCCTCCTAAGAGGTACATTCCCCCCAAATCCTTTCAATTTCTAATTTTGTTATGCTGTAAATTGAGGTTGTGGCCTTGAATTATTTTTTTTTCTATGCTTTGGAGATTTCACCAGCTGCCAGTACAGTATTTGCAAAAAGCCATCTGCAGCATCAGACAAGTCTCCCTAAGATTCTTCTCCCTCTTGTCTAACTGTATTTACTGTTACTTTAAATGAAATACACCTCTGCACAGCAGAGGTTTTCATGTCCCAGTTTGTGGGTAACATCTTTGGGGTCAGTAATCAATAAAAGTTTAAATGAAAACTATGAACTACACTCCAGCTGCATTTAGATCTCATTTAGATTTAGTAACGGCACAACAGCACTTTCATACATGTTAGTATAAAATCCAGAAAATATTCCTCCCCCCTCCCCTTCTAAAACCGGACACAAACATTTACATTTCAATTTCTGCTTACAAGCCCCATGGCTATACATTAACTGCATCAGCTGCATACAGTGAGGCTTACAAATTCAGGCCCAGGAATAAGGACTATATCATAGCCAAAACTTAATTCTGAAGAAGCTCCCTGCATTGAGTATGTATTACATTTGAGCCTTAGCCCTTGGACTGATTGACACAGAAGTGTCTGTTTTTTCACCATTATTTTAATGACAACACAATGAGCAGTTTCACTTGAAAGTTTAAACTAAAGGAGGGTAGATTTAGGCTAGATATAAGGAAGAAATTTTTTACAATGAGGGTGGTGAAGCACTGGAACAGGTTGCCCAGAGAGGTAGTGGAGGCCCCATCCCTAGAAACATTCAAGGTCAGGCTGGATGGGGCTCTGAGCAACCTGATCTGGTTAAAGATGTCCCTGCTCACTGCAGGGGGGTTGGACTGGATGGCCTCTAAAGGTCCCTTCCAACCCAAAGCATTCTATGATTCTATTCTGTAATAAATTCAAGTGTTTGCTGGTGCAAGATACTTGCATGTGTTCATCATTTACATGAAGGCTTCCTCATGTTTCAAAACCACCTCCTTGCTCCACATCACAGTGTTACGGAATGCAAGACTGCTCCTAAATGTTGTTCACTGTAAAGCAGAGAGTGCAGACCTTAAGGTAAACATTGTTCTGGCAGCTATGCAGCAAAAAGGGTACCAGGGACAAGCCACTGACATCTGCTGTTCTGAACTACCGTAGTGAGCATCTGTGATGGGGAAAAATTAGCTCGAGTCTGATAATAAAATTATTTGCAACTCTTGGAAGTAAGCACACCAAAGCACTTTTAATCTCCAAGATGCATTTTATTAGTACACAAACTACAAGATCCATTTTTGGCAGGGAAAACAAATCTACTAAACTAGAAAGATTTAAAGGTTTAGTAACAATTACTTCAGTGCCCTCTGGGCCCTGGCTGATGGTTTCATACCTCCAGTGCTGCTCAAGTTCAGCAACTTTCACTGGTTTCCTGACACAGCCTCCTCTGGAGCTTAGGGAAAGCTCTTCCCACTGTCCATGAGGCCTGACTGTGGCCTATTCATACTAATTATGAATGTTATACGAAGTCTCTACCCTGTGATCTGAAGGCATAAGGCGAATAAATGCTAGCTAGTTTGCTTGGGTAACATTGACTACAGACACCAGGATCTCTCTATAGTCAATGGAGAGAGATGAACGCATTTAGTTACCTTCTGGAAGAATCTCTCTCCTCCCATCAGCTATGGGAGTAAACCTAGTGAGATCAGCATAAGAACAGAAGCTAACCTATATGTATTTCCCACTCACCAGTAATAGCTCCTTTGCAAACATAATTTAAAAAGGCTAGATTAACTGGCTGACAAAGCATTGATTTATTTTTACTTCCACAGTAGTAGCAACTTTAAGAAACTAAACTAATAGTACGTAGTAAATGCACAGAAACAATAGAAATGACCAAAATAAGCATCACCTTTTCCTCCCTGGCAATTCATATGTGCAAAACTGTGGAAATAACGTGGAGACACCTCAATGGTAACGGAGTTTTTAGAGGCCTTCAGAGTTGGTGACAGACTAATAGGTTGGTATCACAATTTTTGACATCCTTGCAATTTTGGTATTCTTGGTTTTATACACAAACTAAATACTGTAAACACTTCTGTGCATCAGCTGTAGCATTACACATGTGATTAGACCGCTGGTAACTTCATGAAATAAGACCACATGCGTATTTCCACGTCACAGAGCAAGTCAGTGTGCAACAAGAGAACTGAGTCCAAGCACCGCAACTATTCCAACAGATAATTTTCAAAAATAATTTCCTCAAGGAAACTCCAGCAACATTAAAAGTCAGCCCTGTTGAAGACAACAATATAAAAAGCAATATTTTCATTGCCACTAGTATAAAAGCAAAAGATTTTATAATACTTCGTTTCCTGAATGTGAAGTTCCATGCTGTGTAAAGCAATTATCACATCTCTCAATTTTGCAATCCTTGCGTTATTTTATTAAAACTAATGAACGTTTTTAGCATACAAGAGACTAAATAAATTTGCATAGGATTGTAACAGCCAGCCTACACTCATCCCTGTAGACTTAGTAACTGTAAAAGAATACTAACTGTAAAAGAAGTAACATTTACACAGTAAATAACTATGTTGCATCCTGAACTGCTCCTCATATGATCTGGTAAATCCTTTAACTCAGCACATGCCTGAAGCTGAATTGGAGTGGGCTGGAAAAAAACACTCTAATCACAGAGAGAGAGAGACTGGTCATCCAGGGCAATGCCAAGGTCACTTATGGACAACATAACACTTTACACATAATCCAGTTACAAGAAATCAGGCCTCTACTTCAATAAAAAACTTGGATCGTTGGTGCTTCAGGTCATTTATTCCCCTAAGCGCTGCAGAGCTCAGACTCATTGTGCTGTATTGAGCTATTCATCTAATCTTTTATGATGGAGAAGAAAAAAAAGAGAAAGCAATGAAAACTAGAAAGTTCACATAGTATTCTATACTGTTCACAATCTAAGTTAGAGCACAGGTGAGTTCAGTCCAATGTCTACAACCCTGTCATGACAGATGAAAAGTTATACATCCTTCCCCAAAGAATCACAAATATTTCATCAAATTTCTCATTCAACTTCTGTGACTAAACACATAAATAAAATACAAATTACTTTTCATTTTCCCTCCATATTTGAGTCATGCAACATCCCCTTCCTGATGACCTCTGTTTCTCTTCCTTCTTGCTCTGGTCTGTTATATTTAAAAATCTAATAATTTTTATTGCAAGCAGGAAAACAGGGAGATAGCTTCTTACTCTTACATCCAGCCTTATTTCTGCAGGCTAGGAGGTAATTAAATTAAGAACTTACTGCTTTGACATCCAAATTCATGCAAGTGTAAAAATCTGGCTCAGCAATCAAGGAGAAAAATTACAAACATTAGTTTAGAAATAACCATTATAAGAACGAATTTCTACTATACTGTATGATTTGTGCTATAAGCATAAAAATTTCATGCAGAAAAGATTAGCTTCATATGCTGTCCTGTAGGATTCTGTCCACCTTACATTAGAGCCAGCCATAATTAAAAGTATCTGCTTAAATCTTTGGCCTCATTTTCCTCTAATGTGCCACCTGAGCCTTAACAAGAATTAATATCAAGGAACTGAATTAGCTGGGTAAATACTAATAGAAGTATTATCTAGGAACTGAATCATCAACTAAGACTTCTCAAAGTGAAGAAAAAACAAAGAAAAAAAGGAAAGGGCTATTTGTAAAGGGGCGGGGGGGGAACATCTTTGGCTAACATTCATCTTTTATTTTTCATACTAAAGCAGAAGTAAGAGTTTTATTGCTGTTTCTCGTGAGCCCAACATAAATAAGGGGAAAAGAGCAGCTTGAAGCCTGTCTGCTGCCAATCTCCATGCTAATTATAAGGATTCTGGGGTTTTGAGGGTAAAGTACATTTACATATAAACCCACATACTATATTCCATTTATCAAACACTGCAAGAGCAAAATCAAGCATCAGACAATAAAGAAAATCAAGCATCAGACAATAAAGAAAATCAAGCCATTGTTCATAAGAACACTGGAAACTTCCAACAACTTAGGACCCATGACTGAAAATAAAAAAGTAATCACATTCATTTTAACTATAGACCGAAATCCTAAAGATATTTCGTAAAATCTTCAAGAGCATTCATTTTCCTTTTTTAAAGAAGATAAAACATTTAAGTCTGAGAAATAGACTCAGTCCACTGTCAGTTATAAATATTCTTAAAGTTGGTAGAAAAAGTAAGATATATAAACCAGAGTTTTATCATAAAAGTTCTGATTCTACAGATACCTAAATAAAAATCCTTAGCTTCATAACCATTATTTCAGAGAACTACCCAATACAGAAAGATTAAGTACTTGAAACAAATATTACTATGATCTGATCTCAAAGACAGACACCTACCCTGTTCAGTACTTCATTTCATTACCTAGCGAACAACTCACTGCAGGCAAATTAAACAAGCACTTGAAGATCTGAAGAATCAGGAATGAAACGTTGAACCCAGCAAGCCTTACAACAGAACTCGAACAAAATTGTTCAGTTGAGAGCATAGAATTTATTCTATAGCCTCTGTGTACAAGCCTCATGTGCTTAAAGCTAAATAATTCTATAAAACAATATCATATTTACCTAAAATTAAGATTAAAGCTAAACACTGGCTACAGCTCTGACAATCGAACATTGCTATCTAATTTTAAACAGACAGCTTTGGGACCTGTGACAAAACAAGCCTCAGCATTGTCATATAATATTGCCTATCATCTGGAGGGTCTAAATAATTGAAGAGCTAGTGCAAAAGCTGAAAAGATCCTGCTTTTTACTAAGTAACTACAGCAGATTTTCTTTTTCCAATACCTTGTGAGATTTATGAAATCTCCAGAATGGGATACTATCTCATTTAAAGTCATTTTAGAAACTCTTTTCCAAGCTATTAAAAAACGCATTTAGAGCTTGCAACACAGCTTACCACTGTGCTGTGACACTGTAAGCACTGCTAATTCACCAACCTTGAAAGAAAAACAGAAGAGGCCTTTTATCATCTCCCAGCTTTTCTTCCTAATATCAACCTGAAAAGGGCTGTTTTTCAATTAAACAAATAGGCCTTTTTAATGTTTTCTAATAGATAATTAAAAAAAAAATCTTCAGTGTGAGAACTATGCTTAGAAAAAGAAAATTTGTGTATACACCCCATTATTACACACAAGAATAAAATCTTAGTCATGATACTTTTATGATAGGTGGGTAGTAATGCTTCCTTATAAATCTCCCTATGATGAGCACTATGCAGGCACAAACACAGAATTTATTGGAAATGCATGATGGCTCCATCTTGCTTCCTTTGAAGTTAATTGAAGCTCTGCTATTCTTTATAATAGGAGCACAGTCTGTGCCTCATTTAAGACTCTTATCCTAGATACTTATATGGCACTCTATACCTAAGTGCAAATACTAAAAAAACCCCCAAAACACCCAAACCCCACACCACCGGACTATATTAATATCTAGCATAAATCAGTCTATCTTCATTACAGTAGAATTATTGAGCAAAGAATCCAGGACATGTATTTTATTTTTATTTAACATTTGAACAGACTAAACGGGGGGAGAGGGGGAAATCAGATTGACTTTCCATCTTTTATACGCTCCTCTTTTTGCTTGGAGACAAAACTTATAATTACTAAAGTGTAATTAGTCTCTTTCAATCTCCAGTTGTGTGATAATAACATTCAGTTTTCAACAAAGCCAAAAAAATTTTTACTTTATAAGAATATAAGAAATTAATTTCCAAAGTTTAGCAAGGTCTTTGTTATTTCAAGGAAAATAAGTTCTTGGACCTGAACAACTTGCTTATCTACCTTTGGATTGGTGGTCTCATTTGTGTTGGAAGTGTCAGGGAGTGGCGAGGGGTGGCTGCTCCCTACGGGCCAGGAAGCCAAGGACAATAACATAGCCCTACCATACCTGAGCAAGGTGAGCAGAGCAGGCCCAGGTAGCAGCCAGGTTCAACCAAGAGTCCAGATCAACAAGCTATGGTGTAAGGTCAAGCCAGGATCATGAGCCAGGATCATGCCCAATGATAGAAACCAGAGTCAGACACAGCCCAGTAATTGCTAGGTATGTCCATAGTGGCAAGGCAGATCCAAAGCCAGGCCAGGAAGCGAGTCTGCAGTTTGGGATCAGAGACACCCACAGCCAGGCATAGGCATGGTCGTAGTTGAACTGGAGACCCACACTCCTACAGCACAGCTCAGGAAGGGACTGAAACCCCCCAGGCTGAGCTGAAATGGGGCTCCTGGGCCCACGGGAGGGTTGTGAGAGAAGGCCCCCAGGTAAGGCTGCTCAGGGCCGTTAAAGTCTATTAGTGCCCTCAGGTCCTGACGGAGAGAGATGTGTTTTCATTTTTCAAACAGCAGCTGAAGCAGATAATAGTTTTCCCTAGGGGCAAAAAAGAAGCAGTAGAAGATTTCAAAAGAAATGTCTTACTTTACAAAGCCTTATAACTTACACCACAATGTTTTTTTTGTCAATGAACAATATAGGTAGCTAGTTTTTATGGCCTATGGGTTACACAAGAGAACTATGTTATTGTAAGAATCATAACCAAGGCCAACCTGAGAGGGTTGAAAATGAAAAGAATAGAAACGGTTTCTATGCAGGATTTTTAAAAGCTAGAAATGTTGGGCTTGATCCTGAGAAGTGCTGACCATTTTCTGGGAGGTTGTACGCCTTCAACTCCCATCACCACTCTCCCTGTACTAACATTGCAATCTTGGGCTTCTTGAAGTTTCCAGGAATCTCTGAATCATACAGAAACTGAACTGGTGCATAAGGCTTTCTACTTATATTTTTGTAAATGCCTTAATGCTTTAATTCATTTACACAGAGTTACAGGAGTGTCTTAAGACACTAAGGAGACATTGCTGTGTCTTCCTCTGGATATGTATGTGCATAAGGGTATCTAGGTTTTCTGGCCCATGAGTCGAAAGCAGCTGTTTTGTCCTAATAATTTCAGAAGCTGATGTGCACTAACCAAAACTGCCACAAAGACTAACTAGACTCACAGAGACTTTTAGCACAATTTTTAGGCTTATGTTAACCAAATCTGCACCATGGGTGGTAAAGAAGTTTATTATATAATCATATATATGACAAAAAAGTACAGCAGATTAAAGATTGTTATTAAACATATAGAAGGAAAAGCTCAATTTCTAGCTACCCTTTATTGAAAAAAAACAAGTCTGTCCACCTCCTGTTATGAAGCATTGCTAAAAAATGTTTATTTTGCTTTTCAAATGGAAAAAGTTGTACTTGGCTAATGGACACCCATTTAAACCTGCAGCATTGCTGTCTGTAAACTGTGCACATACAAATATCATCATGTTATTTGGTGGGAGTTCTTACTTACCCATTCCTCTGTCTCTGAAAATATTAGCTGGGGAATCTGGCATAGATAGCAGCTTTCTTTGACAGCCTTTAGAGGTGGAGCAGAAGGACTAACCAGCCAATTTTTGAGGGCTTTCACTTTTGCTGAAAATGAAGTTATAAAGTTGTTAAGGGAATTTCTGAAACTTAATTCATTGCCTGTGGGATTCAAATGTTTTAAAAAAGTATTTTTCATATATTGTAATGCTTCTGAGTCATGCTTTCACTCCCTTAAGGGTATCTTCGCTTATGACCCTCAGTTCCCAGGGCTATCCTGCTCACATAGCCTTCCCCCCTGCCCCCTCCTTGGGAAGCTCTAACATATTGTTCTAGAAATTTGTAATTAGGTAATGCTCTGTTTTTATGTTTGTCTCTTCACTGGTAGAGAGGGCTTGATTCCCTCCCCAATTCTTCCTTCGAATGTTGAGAATCAGGAATTCCCTGTGCTTCTGAGGGTCAGGACAATTGGTGCTCAATTCTAATCTCACTGACATCAATCCGACCTATGTGTTTTGCTTGGTTTAATGTAACAATAGTAATGACTGAGCAGATAGGATGTCAAAGGAGGCAAATACATCTTTGTAAGACTGAACCGGGAGCAGTATGTATATGTTTAGCTTTGTTCATTAATAGTCCTCATGCACTTTAGAGGACTTTGGGCTCGTGACTGGAGTTTTTTGCTACAGGTCCCAAAGGGCACACTACTTTCAGGACCGTGTCCTCCAATTACACAACCAAATTTGTGCGGTTTCCTGCACTTATTTCAGAGCAAACGGATACCAGCAGGCCTGGCCTGGGCTTCCTAGGACTGTGAAGTAACCCCTGTACCTTCACTGCTCAGCTGCTCAAACTGACAGCCGACAGGCTGCCAGGAGCCCAAACCTGCTAAGACCATGGAGACAAACCTTTTTGGATGCCACCTGTCTTAAAACAGCGCTATCCTTGATGCCATCCTAACCCTGTCAGGGCCATGGGCTCATCACGACACCTCGCCTAGCCCATGTTCACCTCAGGCCTCTCCCTCAGGCACGGGGGGGTTGTGAGCGGAACAGCGGTAGGGAGGGGAAAAATGGGAGCGACAGGTGAGAGAGACACAGGGGACAATGGGTTGTACAGCGAAGTCTAGGGGAAAGCGCACTCAGGGAGAGAAAAGCTCTGAGCGATGAGGTAGGCGCCGGTAATCCCTCTAGGCACGGCCGCCCTGAGGCAGCCCACTGACCCGTTCGTCTACGCGCCACGCTCAAGATGGCGACCGACACCACCCCCCAACCCCGCCACACTCTTCTCGCTTCCCATTGGCAAGGAGGGCTGTCAGTCTGTGATGCCAGCCAATCAGCCCGCCCTCTGCGGTCCCGAAGGCGGCGCTGCGGCCTGGCCCTGGTGGAGGGTATTCTCCGGCTGTCGCAAGAGGCGAGGCGTGGAATGAGCCGGCTGGGCCCGTGTCTGAGCCCGCGGCCCCTCCTGCGTGGGCCCTGGGCGGCGCCGCGGCGGCTGCGTCGCGTCTCGGTGGCGGCCAGTCTGCTCCGGGGCCCGGCGGGCTCCGGCACCGCCTCTGTCGCGGGCATGGAGGAGCTGCTGAGTCGCTCCGTACCGCCGGTGCCGCCCTACGAGACCAAGGAGAAGGCGCCACCTCCGGCGGAGCTGCGCAGCGCGGAGTTCGTGCGGTACTACCGCGGCCTGCAGGCCGGGCCGCCCAGGGCCGAGCTCCTCGCCTGCTTGGCCCGCGACTTCGGCGTGGACCACGGCCGGGTGGCAGAGTTCAGCGCCAAGGTGCTGCAGGCCCGGGAGCAGCAGAGGGAGCTGGGGGCCCTGCTGCAGGCCGAGGACCGGCTCCGCTACTACCTCAACCCCCAGTACCGGGGTCTCTTCCAGCACCTGGGCCGCCTCGAGGGCGGGCTGCGCTTCCTAGTGGAGCTGAGGGGCGACCTGGTGGAGGGGCTGGCGACCAAGGCGGTGGACGGGCCTCATGTCAAGGTGAGGGCTGGGCTGGGGTGGGTGGCTCTGAAAGGGGGTTGGCAGGTGGCCGGCGGGGATGTGGTATGGGGTTTCCTACTCATGGTGCTACTCGTGGAGCCTCCACGTTGGGCTGAAGCGCGTCCTGTGAACCTGGTTCACAGGTGGAGCCTCCATGGTGTGGCATGAGCAAAGCCCCTTCCCACAGGCCGTGGCACCAGTGGGAGAAGGCTTTGCTGACATAGCTCAGGAAGGAAGTGGCCCATGGCGTGAAGCAGTGGGCTTTCCAAAGTGAAGTGGCAGTGGGAGGCTGGGCTGCGGGCTGTGAAGGCTGGCGTTAGGGTCGTGGAGGAAGTGCCACACTGACGCAGCATGACATAATGCAGCTGGTGTTGGGGCTGCCAAGCTGCCTCAGGAACTTGCTGCAGGGGCGATGTGTAGTGGCGTGACTCCTGAGTCCGATACTGGGCCAAAAGTGACGTAGCAGCCGTGTTGTGCTAATGATGAAGAATATCAACAAGAGAAAGGAGTTGTCATGACTTAGCTCAGTAGCGTGTAGAAAATAGGTGAGGTGGAACATCTCCAGTGGTTACATGGTGCAGCAGGGTGACATGGGTGTGGAGGAAGGAATGATGTAGCAGATGACAGTGGCAGGAGGTGACAGGACTTCCTGGAAGGCAATGAACAAAGACAGCAAGTTGGTTGGATGCACTGACCATAACTTGTTTGTCGATATTCAGATACAAATTAAGTTTGACAAGAAAAGGATGTTTTTTATGTCAGTGCTGTCAATTAACTATGGTCATCACATAACTGAAGTAGTAACAGCATTGGTAAGATTCCACATCCAGTTGGATCATCTTAAGTAAAAACAGACTGAATTTGCAAAGTTAGCAGGATAGAAATGTGTAAAACAGCTGAATATACATGCGTCAAATACTACAGTATGTTCAGAAACATACTAAAGCCATTTGAAAGTAGGAGAATATTGTGTGCAAAACTAAAGCTTCAATAAAACGGCCGTCATAAGCATTCTGTTACGTCGTCTCAAAATATTTTTTGAAATGTTTGGGTTCATCGTATGACTGGGCTTAGTTCTGCATATCTGTTCTTGTAGTCTTTTTTGCACTTGTTGATCAGTTTTATTTTTCAAATGTGATATATTCTAAAAATGAAAGTTGGTGATAAATAACACATAAGCCAGCCAGGAAAGATTAAGCTAGAACTGGTTTGCATTAGTTTTTGTGTGTGACTGTATTGGCTGTAAGAATTTACCCTGGACACTCTTTCTTTTCAGTTTGGAGTTTCATTTAGGTCATTGTCATCTGTCTTCCACAGCAACCAAGACCTAGAACTATGTGCTATTCCAGTGTTCTTGCTAGTGTGTCCGGGAAAGGTGTTATGTCTTGCTTCTGAAATAAGCGTCTTGCTCGGTCTTTAAAATCTATTTGCTTCTATTGCAAGTAAGTGTCAGAATAACTATGAGCACCCAAGGGAGCACCCAATGTGCAGGAAGTCTTGACAGTCTCTGCAATGGAGCTGATTACTAGCTGGTGCAAGTGGTTTGCAAGGAAGTGTTGTGAGAGCATGTGTATTTAATTTGATACCTTAAGCCGTAGGTGTGAGATGCTGTATTACCGTTCTGAGGCTAAATGTCAAGAACAGAGAAAACTGTATGGCAGAATATTCAGCCTGTAGATTAGGGGGTGGAGGGGTTGTCAGAGGTTTTTTTTCTTTTTAATAAAGAATTTGAGTCTTGGGCAGAGTACTGTTCTCGTGATACAACATGTATTTTGGGATCTCGTAGTGGACAATTTCAGAGTGGTAATTTGCTGGTTTCCCTAATTGTAGGAAAGAGATGAAAAAAGGTACAGAAAAGCTATGGAACTTGGGATCGATGTTAACACGTCACGATTCACTATTACATATGATAAATTCTTGTCTGCCTGAATTTCTTAAAGTATTATTTTAAAACAAAAAGATGCAAATTATCTGATGATTGTTTCTCCGTTGGTTTCACCGTTCCTGAATGACTAACAAAACAGATGATGCACTGCAAACTGGTGCAATATTGTCTTCGGTTACTCCCAAGTATACACATCTTCGTTATGCCCTCAGCTGTCTTTCATAAATCACCTCTTAAATTGAATTGATGTTTAAGTGAAGAAATGCAAATGCCTAACTTACTCTGATTTTATGCACTACGTGACATGTGCCTACCTGCACTACGCTCCAAAGTGTGTCTCATTATTAGACTTGTAAAGATTCTGAGAACTGAAGTCACTGAACTATTTTAGCAGTGTCCATTAAATCAGAAGTCGTGGTGCCCTAGCTGTCAGGATCCAGTGTAAGGCAAATTGGGTTGAAAAGGCTGAGTTATAAGAAATTGAGAAGAATGGTGACTACCTTACTGGAAGAATTCCAGAGATCTTGAACATAAACCCTGAACAATGCATTAGAAATACATAAAATGACAGATTGTGCAAAGAAAAGGAACGTGCTGCAGATAAGGTTTAGTTTATATTTAAGTTAGTTATTAGAAGGCAGACTTGTCACCTAGAGCAAGGCAGAAAAATTATAGGTATCCTCAGTGACAAGTTGTTATAACATAGTAAATGTCTTTCTGTGGTTGTGTAAAAGATGATGAATACTCTTGGCACAAGTTTCTTGATAATCAGATGGCAACAATTTAGTGGTAAACTATTTTTGAAGCTGTACAGCCTTTTTTTCCAAAAAGTCCACCAAAAATATGTACAGGACATATGGTGAAGAAAAATTTTTCTTCATAATCTGTCCCAGAGTTGGGTTTTCTTTTCTATTAAATGTATCAATCAATTATTACCATCGTAAGCCTCATGGATAATGTGAAGATGACCATTTAAAAAAAAAACAGTACTGGCATGTAATACGTGGTTTGAAAAGTTGAATTACAGTAGAGCTGGACCTAGTTCTTTTTCATGATGCTATTTGAATTTTTTCCCCTCTGTCTTATTTTCTTTTCATGTGTTCTGTTCCTTCCTCCCATTAAAGGACACACACATTTTCCACTGTCTTTACAAACGAGTCGATTTTCTGATGAGCCCCTGCAATGCACAGAGTGAAATTTGCTGAAAATCTGCTCCTGAGTGTAGGTCTTCCTCTTACTGTTCAAAACCTTCTCACCTGCAGTACTTCTTTTTCTGTGCCAGCATTTTCCTCTTGAGTTTTTTTATATTTTGCTTGCTTACTCAGTTTCAGCATTTGAAATACGGACTCTGGTGAAAAATTCACAACATTATTATTTCAGGTAGCAAATCCTTCAACTATTGCTTTTGAAATATTCTTCATCTTTCCATATGATTTAGAAAAAGTCAGTGGAATGTTCAAGTTGCTGGCAAAAGATAATGAAAAAGATAGCATTTTTGTCAAATTGATTTATAAATAAACCTGCTTCCATAATTAAGCAGTAGTTGGAGTGTATGTGTAATCTTGCTGTTCTTGTATTGGCCTACTAGAAAAAAAGAAATACCATAATTGTTTTGGGTATTTTTCCCCTTATAGCAGCTACTCCTAAACACAACAAGGACCTAAAGTTGGACTTTTCCTTGAATTATTTTTTTTTTCTTAAAGCTTTCTCGCAGATTTGAACAATGACCTTTGTATAATCAGGGAAAATGGTTTTAAATTTTAGTAGAGGAATTGGAAATGGTAGAACAGGCTTTAAGGGAGAATATTTTGTGTGTAGGCTGTACATGGCTTTTTGGGCAGGGGAAATATTTGTAGTGGTAGATGTCTTACCTACATACATCCACAGAAGGATGTATTTATTTCACCCAGTTGTACTGCCTAGAAAGAGCTGTGGTCTACTGATGAGGATTCATCAGTGGATTAGAGTATCTGTTCACTCAGGTGAAACAGTGGCAATATGGAGAATCTTCATATTGAAACAGTTTGCTTTAAAGAACTAAGAAGCCCTTAACTAGAGAAACAAATGAAAGTTAAGTTTTTCTATAAAAAAAGTGTTTGGTATTTACCTATCAAAAGTCCTGTATAGCCATTTCATTATTGTAGATTTGATTTAAATTCTAACATACATAAAGGCAAATGTGCAACAAGAATTTTATAACTTCTGTGTATTTGTGTCTGCACTGACAAGGAAATGTGGAAATAAAATTAAATAGATCTTCTTGATGCTGGAGGAAAATTACAGAATGCTTTATATGGCCTACTGGGATTTTGATTTTGCCCAAGCTGTCTAAAATCTTAGACAGTCCTTAGTTTTTACTTTGCATTTTGAAAGACCTATTAAAACAAGGATTACTCGCTGCTGTGTTGTAAATATAAAATATTTTTCGATTTCCTCAATACATATCAACACAGAAGCATCTTGGACTGTTAGATATTTGCTGATGAAGCATTTCTAGTTTGTGTTTGTTCAACAGATTACAGTACAATAACATTCAGGTGATTAAGTCACTTGAAAATGCTTGTGCACACTTTACTCATTGTCTAAATGAGCAAAAATTGGGAGGAAGGGAAATTAATTTTTTTTTTTTTTTTTTAAGAATAAGACATCAAACAATATAAAACATAAGAGCCAAGGAAGTTTTCAGCACTACCATTACCACTGCAGTAATTACTATTAGCAATAAAAAAGCAGAAAACCAATCCCCTTTTATTTGTGTCACACTATTGAATGCAGTTTCGCTGATGGGTATATTTTTCAGTATCTCATCAGCAGTATTCTGTATGTATATTTTGAAGCTAATTTGTAAAAAAACCAAAGACACCTTTAAACACTTAGCAATATCAGAGTAGGTCTGTAATCAGTATGCCCAAATGAAGCATATCAGGTTAAAAACTTCAAACATTCCGAAGCCATGGAAAAACTTGACTCTTGTGAGGCTGGCAGAATACTTCTCTTGTAGCCCCGTCAGATATCTAACCAGCAACTAACAATAACTGAGCCATCTGTTTGATATGCGTGGAGTGTTAGTTACTGCTGTTTCAAATTATGTTTATCTGTAAATATCTGCATATGAATTTTCATTGTAACAGGTATTTTATTTTTTAGTAGTTTGAGAGGGAAATGGAAATAGTTCCCTCATCAGAGAGGCAGTTTTTCTTAACAGAAAAATTAATTTTTTCGTAAGAGTTTTCCCATTTGTTGCCCAATAAATAGGGACCTGATATGAAGATCAAAAAGTCTGTAATTTGCTATCTTGTAGCAAGAACATGGAATGAAAAAAAAAAAATCACAATTTTTTATACTTGGTTAATAGAAACTGAAGTATAGCTGGTAATTCTAAATACTAATGTGAGTATGTCTTTGTTGCTCAAATTTAAAATTGGGATGCTGAATAATAAATGTGTGCTTTTTTTTCTTTTTAATGAAATTTTGGAGATGTAATTTCATGACTAGAAAGGCCTCTGAAATGAAAATAAGAATTTACTTAACACTAAATTTACAAAACAAGAGAACCTAACTTGAGACTGTCACTGTTGGAGTCAAGCCTTTCAGAAACTTAGCGTATACTATGATATTAAACACAACTCGGAATTTTGTTAAGATGACTTGAATTAAACACAGTTTTGGATAGTATAAAGTGTTTTATGTCTTTCTACAGGAAGAAGTTTTGTCAACATACTCAGTTGTAGTTGGACGAGATGATCATTGTAGGTCCCTTCCAGCTGGAACTATTCTAATTCTTCGGCCTGCATGCTGCCCTGTTTTATAAAGGATTATTACTTACAACTGACACATGATTTGAATTTGAGTTGTAATTCCCCACAAACAATATTCCTTTCTTCCACAATCACATCTGCTTCACTTTCTTCTTTGGTTACAGTTGCATTGCTTTTATACAGCTGTATCTTGGACCTAAAGTAGCTCTATAGTGTATTCTAAATCTTGAAAAGTAGCCTTCAGTTCAGTTGGGCATCATTATGTCCCATTGTATGGAGCATGCTTGCTAAACCTGTAAGCGCTTCAAAGAAGCAAAATGCATCTGACTCCTGTGTTTTCCGCTTTTACCAGTTTCCATGTAGTATAACTGGCTTTCTCTCGAGTCACTCGTTGCCGTCTGAGCCATGTTACTGCCAATAGATGCAGAGCAGCGTGTTCAAAATAATGACTAGCAGGAGTGCAGCCATCAGCAGTTTTCCCTCCTAGCTGCTAGACTGCAGCTTGAAATGGTGTTCCAAAGAGCAGATGGATGACAAGAGAGCCATAGGAATCTGTTAATGTGATCCCAGATCTGACAACTCTAGCTTATTTTTCTGGCTTACAGTGTGCCCTTACAAAAGAAAACAAAATAAATGATCCTGAAATACCTGGAGACTTTCACTACACCAAGATGTATTTGACCAAAATGATTTGTGGTTATTTTCTAAAAATTTCAGAGCNCAGCTGGACTGCCCAGGAGTTGCAATTCCTGCATGGCTTAGCCATGCCAGAAAGAGCCCTTTTTTGTAGATGCTGTTATGCAGACAATTCTGGGCTCTTTTCGGTACAGCTTGTTTTACCTGCTGCTTTCTCTTTAATCCACTAGCCCAGAAGCATCAGCAAAAACAGTTTTGCCAGTATAGATTACAGCTACTCTAAATGCAGTTGAGTGATGTATTGTCAGAATGTGTCGATTGTTGAAGTGCCCTGAGCCAACAGTAATTACATGTTTTTCACAGTGATGTCATATTGTAGAAATAGTCTGCTCTTTTGAGGTAGTAGGGCAACACAGGTTTAACATACGTGTCCTAAAC
>VYZW01017234.1:5013-23837 GCA_013401315.1 Balaeniceps rex
TGTAATAACATCAGTAGGTTGCTGTGAGGTATCTATATGATTTGCAATCATTTTAAGGTTATCTAATGATAAACATAATATTTATTTCTGATAAATACTAATAAAACTTATTACTACTGGGTTGTTTAAATAAAGATGACTTGTGATTTTGTTTATCAGAGCAATGAGCTGCCTCGAGTTTTAAAGGATATATTCAACTAGTAACTAGGATTACACTATGTTCATAAAACTAAAGAAGGATTAATATGGCGTTAACTCTACAATAATAATGGACAGGTGACAGATTCCATTTACAATGACCTTTTAATCATCTCCCTGAGTCTTTGCCTTTTATTACATCTGCATACTCCTAGCATCTTTCACAACTCTTAAAAAGAGGTATTAATTTAACTTCTCTTAGAAGAGGTATTAATTTAACTTCTCTTAGAATGACCACATTTGAAGTTCGCCATTATCAAGCATGCCATTTCCACACTGCAGTAGGACAGGAGTGGATTTACAGTATATATCAAATATGATCTTTTAAAATTTTTCAACTCTCCATCATTTAAAAGATTGGTCTCTCTACTGAGTTGTGGGCCCAGTGACTGTGTTTTTTCACACACAAAGATAAAAAGTATGATTCATGTTCACTGGGTCCACTATGACTCAGAACAAAGAGGAGGTTTTCTGTGGGGACTAGAGACTTTCCCATACCAAATTACTGGAAATAAACTGAACTGCCCCTTCACAAGTTAGCAGGGACCTCAACACTGCTCCTTATCATTATCTGACGCAGAACTCCCTCTCTCTCTTCTTATGAGTAACTTGGCCTTTATCCTTACTATGACTTGATTGTAGGACTTGACATCATCCAGCAACACGACCTCATGAGGTGGCTGGAAAATCAGATTATCCATTTTAACACATTTCTAAGAACTTAGTAAAAGAGAAAAAAATTACAAAATAGTCATTGGCTAAGGAAACCATGACTCTTTCTCTTAATATATTTCTGCATTTGTACTTCTCACTCTGGGGTTTAAAATGTCTTTAGGCTTCACATTTAGTATTTCACATTAGCCAGTTTAGAACCACCTGTGGAAAAACACTCCTTGGTCAAATGTACAGCTTGTCTTTGCTTTGTTCTTAAGCCAGACTGTCAATCATGCATTAGTTGTTATACAACTTACTATTTATCATTAATTAATCACAATAAAAACAGAACCACATCTTCAGTATTTAAAAACCATGATGATTCCAATGAAAGTATGATGATTTATACCAGACAACGGCAAAGCATTTCACACATCACATACCAAAAATAAAAGAGGCAAAAAGCTGGAAAAACTGTTTTGATGAACACAGACTTGGTGAATCTTGGTCAACCTAAGACATTTTTATCCCACCTACTCTGCCATTGCAATTTGCTACTCTACCCAAATACCTATGGGTAAAACAGATGCACCAACACACCAGCTGTCTCTGCCATAATCTAGAAGGATTTGTAAATGAAATTTAGAGTTCCTGAATATATGAACGCCACCTTTAGCTATGTACTAGCTAGGGTTCAGGAACACAAGCTTTTGATAAGGGAACACCAAACATTGGAGGACAAATGGAGTAGACAATTGCAAAAGACAAATCTGAAACCACCCCAGTAAAATATACTCTCAGAGCGTATTAAATACGAGTATAAATACGCATGTCTGAGTTCTTGCTTCCCCCTATATCCTTTCATTATCTTCCATAACTGCTGGCACAGGGGGAGGGCACTAATACATTTTTTACCAACCAAAGCTATAAAAACGTGCACCAGGCCTGCATGGCAGGCTGATCCATCTTTGAAATAGTCTCTTGTTAACTGTTTCTGTTGCTACTAGCAGTGGAGGATTTGTCTGTACTGTATACAATAACAGTCCGCAATAACAGATGGAATTTTCTGTTAGATCTGCCCTTAGCAATTTCCACCATTAAAACTGAAGTTTTAGAGAATATCAGCTATGTTCCATATGTTTTTAAAGGTTCAGGGTCATAAGATTATTTCTGTTCATCTACATGCTGTAGGAATGAGAAGCATATTTGGACAGAGTGACCTGAATTAAAAAAAAAAAAAAAAAATCTAAAGCTTATGCTTTACCTATGTCTGTGAAACAAAATATTAAAGTGTTCTGTGATTATTTCTTTTCTAGATACAAAACTAAAATGGAAAAGACATTCTATTAAAAGCATTTAACTGAGTGTTGTATTACTGTTTACATAGAAAATAACTGTGCAACCATACACCTAAAAGAATGACCGTTTCACAGAATTTTGATCATGAAAATTTGTGATGAAATACATTATCTCAACTTTATTCAGATAAAACTCAAAGATATTTCTATAGCATCCACCAAAGCACTATCTGAGTGAAACTCCAAAAGTATGTAATTTGATACTTACTTTCTTACACCCTCTTTGCCAGCTACATTATCTGAGCCAGAGATACATCTATCTTCAAAAAACAGATGCTTTCAAATGGCTGTTGCTTTTTAAGTACAAAAAACTTGGCTGTTGTAGGCTATATGCATCTTCAACTCAGCTTGGTCCTGATGAGGCATTTGTACCATCTTCAGTGAGCAGTCTATTCCCACAGTAATAAGACTATCTGAGAAAGCAGATGGTGCTCAAGAAAATACTTTTCAATTAAAAAAAAGGGAAAATCCTAACTGTTGAGCTAGACAAGTTTCTTACTTGGTTGAGAGCTGAGTTTTATCTCAGTAGGCAAATATATTGACAGTAGTAGAAGCTCAAGGAGGATAGAACCAGAAACTTCTCTGCATGTTCTCTTCCACAGACAAAAGAATTCTTAAGTGACTAAATTTGATCTTTCCTTAAGGTTATCTGAACATCTGCTCTCGCTGTAATAAAATAACAACTCAAGTATCATGCCTTTGTTCTGCAGGCTTCCATTTATTCAACAAGGGGAAAAAAAAAGGTTTGATTTTTATGATTTTACTTGATACTGGAGGGCTTGGGTCTATTTTCCTTGAGAGAAGTGGCACCTGCCTGCACCTTCTGTTTCTCTTCCAGCAGCATAAGCTGTACTTATGCTGGAAAACCAGCAAAATTCGTGTTCTGGAAAACCAGAGTAAGAATCTTAGTTTTTTTTATTTTGCAACTACAGGGGAAAATCTGCAGTTCTGAAGTGAGTGGCTATTATCTGACAAAACCATATTTTCTAGGACAAGACCGAAGAATCGTGATAAAAATGTGTCTGTAACTTATCAATCCTGGCAGCAGTTCTGCAACATTTCTACAATAATAGCAACATATCAAGACTGAATATGGCCTCTCTTTCTTCCAAATTAGAAGATTTTTATTTAAGTACAAATTTATTTCTGCAATTATAGCCATTAACAAATTAATCCAGAGTATTCATTTTACTATCCTTAAATACATAAACATTTTGTTTTCAAGTTCCAATGTCATGCCTAGACAGTGAAGTTTATCTGTGTGGTCACTGCTGTTTTTATCTCTTTCCTATAATTCAGTATAAGAAAGTGAATAATGACATCTGTTGTTCTGGATTTCTTCTTAAAAACTTCTTTATGAATATTTGTTCAGTCTAGCTCTCTAATATATATAAAATACAGAATTAAAAAACATGCATTCAGCGCGACAGATCTTTAAATGTACTGGATCCATGCTGGAACAGGTATCTATTAAAATCTTTTCCTACTCCAAACTCATTACAATCCATGCCATGAAAATGCGATGCACAATTTAAGGTTAAATTTGTGTCCTATATGATGTTCTGTATCAGAATTCTGTTAAGCTTTATTTTCTATTTATGATGATTGAAATTTGTTCTATGCAACCCACATGTTTGAATGCAAATATTACTATTATGAACTACATACTTACATGGCTAATTTTAAAGAAAAACATATAGAAATTTAAGCATGTTAGTTACAGTAAAGATACAATGTAAGCTGCACCAATAGCATTAGTGTAATTGATAAGAAAGTCCTACCCCATATCTTTTGACATATTTAAGCTACATGAAGAAAATCAGTAATTCTCCCTTTCCACATTCTTCCTTATTTAATGTCCAGCCTGACTTAATTAGCTAATACAATAAGTATTCTAACTTCACCTTCAGCAATGGTATAAACCTATAATAATTTCACTTATTTCAGTGGATTCACTGTAAACTTGTCATTATTTATTGTGAAAGCAAAATCTGCACAATTATTGCCGTAGCTGTGTTAACACACTCAGAACGAATGGCAAAGCCCAGGCTGAGGTTCACACTAAAGCTACTCTTTTAATGTATGTGTTCATAGCTCCAAGAAAAACAAACAATAAAATCTCAAACGCTCCTCTAACTAAACAAGCAGTCATAAGTGTAGGACTTTTTGAGCCCCCATCAGCTGAGGCTTCTGCTTCTTTGAAGTATTCTCCACTTATGTATTCTCTTTTAACATGCTGATCCAATAAAAATATGGATGTTGGGAGAAGTTCAGAGAGGAACAAGGAGAACAAATGCAAGTAGGAAACACTTAGATATGACGGAGAATTAATTTCAGTTACAGGAAGAAAAGGAGTATATTTCACTGGTAGAAATAGGTTGTAGGCAGAAAAAAAAATCCATCAAACTGAGTTCTGAGTAATTTTATGAGTCTGAATTCTGAGTCTCCTCCAGTGCTGTGGATATGCATACTCCACTGTAGAGTCTACTTCTCTCAAACAAACTTAAATCAAAATGATGTATAACAAGTAAGTAACAACACAATAGCTGATAGTACTAGATGATTAAAAATACTACCTTAAACACATGGACATTTGCTTGTTTTAGATCAGGGACCATTACTGATGTATGAGTATCTCCATAGAAATGCACTAATGCAAACTGTCGTGGTTTAGCCCCAGTCAGCAACCGAGCACCACACAGCCGCTCACTCCCCCTCCCCCTCCCCAGTGGGATGGGGGAGAGAATTGGAAGGGCAAAAGAAAACTCACGGGTTGAGATAAAAACAGTTTAATAATTGAAATAAAATAATAATAATAATGATAGTAATAAAATTGCAATGAAAAGGAGAACGAGAGAAACAACCCAGGGAAAAAAAAACAAGTGATGCAACTGCTCACCACCCGCCAACCGACATCCAGCCAGTCCCCGAGCAGCGATCGCTGCCCCCGGCCAACTCCCCCCGGTTTATATACTGAGCATGACGTCATATGGTATGGAATAGCCCTTTGGTCAGTTTGGATAAACTATCTTGGCTGTGCCCCCTCCCAGTTTCTTGTGCACCTGGCAGAGCATGGGAAGCTGAAAAGTCCTTGACTAGTGTAAGCACTACTTAGCAACAACTAAACCATCAGTTATCAACATTATTCTCATACTAAATCCAAAACACAGCACTATGCTAGCTACTAGGAAGAAAATTAACTCTAACCCAGCCAAAACCAGGACAGAAACCTAAGCTGACAGTAAATCTGTTTAGCCGAGCACAACTTCACATACAATCTGTTAGGGTTGGATGCAAACTGGCTGCATTAATCTATTGTTAGATTATAAAAGGAAGTACATCCTTAGCCTCTAGGTTTTACTACTGTGTCTGTATCCAGACCTGAGTTACTAACGTTGGTGATATTATAGCAAGACGTGTAGACAAGATAATTTACGTTTCTACTAGCTCACAGTGATTTCCCTATTCTTATATTTTTTAAGTTTAACCAAGAAATAACAGCAATGACAGCTTAGACTCAGAACTTTTACTGGAACACTAGGTTTCATAACTGCACATGGAAATAAATGAGTCCTGATTGATGTGGCAACTCAGTTTTTCTTGATACGTGGAATAGCTGACCTTAAAACAGCCACAAGACTAACATCATCATGGATTTCATATATGATTAATATTTCCAAGACATCTACGAAATAAATCAACAAAACATTGTAATTTTATCTTTTTGATGGTGTTGAACTATTTTTTCTTGCACAGAAGAAACGTAAGATCCCATCTGATTCTATGAAAAACCTTCTGGCTTGAATAAAAAGTATTTGATATCTGTTACCATTCATAATAGTGAAGATAGTGGCAACTATCAAACGTATAGTAACTTCATAAAAAAGAATGGTGTACGCTATAGTTTTCTTTTGACAGGTACTCATAAATCCCATTATTATAAAGTAAACTGTATGTCACTAACTTGTAGGCCCAGTTTTAAAAGCACTGGTTTAAGTGCATTTAGACATTCATACATATATGATTTATAGAGGATTAACTATTTTTATTTTCCAGATTGGGAAACCGAGGCAGAGAGTGATAAAGATTAGTGTTTGCTAAAACTGTTGGGCTCCCTTTAATATTCATACAAAATTGCTTCTCACCTTCATGTGTTGTGCCATTGACAGAAACAAAACCAGAATTCAGCTGTTTATTTTCAATCTGAGCTTTCTTCATTCCATAGGTTTGTCCTTCCTTAGTGACAGTGTCGATCTTTTCTTCCTTTTCAGTAAGAAAATACTGTCACCCTCCCACATCATAATCAGAGAATCCAGAAGCATTTTTGTAAATACTGGCTGCCACTCAATTGATAAAATCCAGTTGAAATTTAGACAGACTACTAAATCAGACCTACACTAGAGAACTCTGCAAACTGGCTAGCTCACATTTTCTGAGCATCCTCGACAGGTAGGAGACTGAAATCTCTAAGGAATCCACGACCATATTTCCATGTCCCTTCCATTTACATTCACTGAAGATTTTCAGACCCAAACTGTAGTTATTGCAGACACACGCAGAACATGGACAGGGGACAAATGACTATCTGTTCTTACTCCTGACTGACTCAAGATTTAATTCTCACTCTCAATATTAACAATAAATTACATCAAAGGACTTATTTTTGCTCTGACAGAAGCTTATGGTAATACTTAACATCGTAAAGAACGTTAGTATTGGCATTGACTCAAAGCTAATCCACAGGATAAAACTCTATAACCATCACCTGCTGTTTATTTAAATCTGATCTGACAATCTAGACTCAAAGAGTTGACAAAACACTTCACCTTAGCAAGTCCCTAATGCTTCAGCAATAAAAATATGGTAGCATTACACACTTTTAACACATTACAAAAATATTATATTGTCAGATGAAGTCTTTAAAGTATCTTGAGATGTAATATTGAGGTTCACAGTTCTCAAACTATTTCCTGCAGGATTCTACTTGTTCAGTGAAGAGTCTATATGTTTTGGTAATAAACAGTGCAGGCTTTTGTTTAGCATGTGCTATCACATATTGAAGAAAAATAGTCCCTAATTTGCTTTTCTTACTTAGAATGAATGTTAAAGAAGACAGTATAGTGCTATATGTCGCTGTGTAAATACGAAATTTCCATTAAACAGTGTCCTGTGCAGGACAAGTAGTTCATTGTTATTTATTATATGTGTTTCTGTGGTCTTTATGTATTTAAATTGTTTCCAACTAACTTTTTTTTTTCCCCTGAATGCTTGACTGTAATAGGAAGAGAGCAATTTGTGATGGAATTATGAAATGTCCTTTCATCAATGAAATGTAAAGTATGTTAGTTCTCAGACTAATTTACCAGAAAGAATGAAGTAGGACTCTTGCATATGCATGTTTCTGTGTATACGCCCATACACCCATAGTTAAAAGTTACTACACACTTTGATAACAGGACTTTTGTCCCCTGTAAAGGAATTACTTAATGCAAGTGTTGCCACTAACGTCTAGTGAAATATACATAATGTCTTCTGTGTTACACAACTAACTTGGTTTGTAGTGTTAGCATATGACATTCAAAAGTGCTAAAACAATAAGCTACTAACTTTATTTTCTTCTGATTTTACTTATTAATCAAATAACGATCTTCTGAATACATATGTGCACAATATAGGTACCAGAAGACTCCATTCAAAAGATTCCTTACAGAGCTCAACGAAAGTAAATAAAGATCTGAACTGGTTTTAGCTTATTTCTAAATGTATTTAACAGAATGAGGTGTTCTGGATGCATTTGTAAAAGTGCTCCATCTCTGTGGGGAAAAAGAAAAAAGAAAAAAAATTCTTTTAAAAACCTCAAACTTTCTTAGCTTTCAAAAATAAAAGTTAACATTTTAAACAAAAACTCAGACTGTTGTGAGAAAAGTAGACAGCATTATTTAATAGCTTTATTCAATAAACTAAAAATTCACCTCAATGGCTTCAAATTAAAAAAATTAAAAAGTGATTAGCACAGAAATTATGAAAACTGATGACAGATAATAAAAGTCTTTGACATTGTTCTAATACACACATACAGTTATATTGTACCTCTGAGTCATACAGTGTTTGACAATGGCTGTCATGTACAGTAACAGAAATGGTATCCTATGTGTGTCCCCAATATATAGCTTATGCATATGATAATCTAAAATTCAAGAATAGACTGAGATGCAGAAAGTTATCACAACATGAACCTTCTCAGTCCATTAAGTTTGCAGGATAATTCAATGCACAAGAAGCCACAGGTGTGAATGATTCCTCATTCTTGTTATTCAGTACTGGTATAACTTGCTCAATACTAGCTATAATAATGCCTTACATACAAAAAGTCTGGGCTCAATTAAATTCATTCCTTATTTAAAACAGAATGGCATTCATAATGGTAATACTTTATAAAACTTGGTATAAATTTCTTTGTAAAAATATTATTTTGGTCACGCCAAGCTTTAAAGAGGAACATAAGCAAGAGATCGACTGGTTCCAAAACCACTCTAATTAGAAACGAAATTTATATCAAGAGTAGAAGATATATAATAGACTGTATAAAGTTTTGAAATTTAACCAATGAATAAGGCCCATCAAAAAACACAGATATTGTCTGGAAGGTGAATCTTATTAAAAATGTGAAGAAAAAAAGGCCTCCAATGGCTCAATTAACCGATTTTTCCAGACACTATTTTGTTTGAACAATTCTTTGTTGGAGCTAAGAAGTTGCTTCTGAAATGTGTACATCATGATGAAGAGTGACTGAAACTAATTAGAAAAAAGTAATTATAATACTATTTTTAATAAATAATTTTAAAATATTTGTGATATGCACAATTCACTTCTGGTTTCTGACTTATGCATAATATTATTCTGACTTCCCGTAAGACCATAAGTCTCCTTGCAAAGTTTTGAAAATCCTAAATACTATAAAAAATAGGGTATTAATGTTGCAAGGGATTAAGTGAAGCTTGCTAGCAGGGACAGATACTTAACATGTCTTGAATGGGAACCAGAGAAGTGATACAGTGCTATTTACTATTTTACTTCATATAATTCACAAGTAACTGGCAATAAAATACAAAAAAGAACCACAGTAAAAATACAGTCATAGAATAAAAAAATAATTGTCAGTCTTATTTCTTTTAATTGGATTTTTCTTTTTGGTCTCACATAACCACTTTTAATGATTGAAATTCAAAGAAAAATAAATATCTTTTAAACAGATTGAAAGTTTCTGGGAAAGGTGCAATGGATTTGGTTTATAGAGTCCCACAGCCAGAAATCTAATATCAAAATTGGGTAGAGAACAAAATTCAAGTTTAAGAAAAGATCTGTAGGGAATAGGTGATAAAATCAGCAGGGAATCACTAGTGCTCCAAACAATAGCCTAAGCAGCCAGTTAGTGATCACCAAAATACAAGCAAAGTGATAAAAAGCAGCAGGGAGATAGGAAACAACAGTGGGAGACAATGCAAGTTGCCAGGGGGTCCATCGAGAAGCTAATTGAAGCAACAAACTGAGAGACATGTAAGGCGATTGCATCAACATGGAAAAGAAAACAAGCAGTCACTGAAACAACCAAGGAAAAATGTGATGTCACTAAGAAAAAACAAAACCAAAGCCCAAACCAACCAAATAACAGGAGGTTGCCAGACATAAAAGTCTGTTACAAAATGACAAGGGGTCAATACCCTGAAACCAGGTGACCCAATAGTTTAAAACACTCAAGACCAGACTTCATTTGAAACTTACAATTGCTTCTCCCATGTAGGATTAATACGCAACATCCAAGCACTATGGAAGTATCTTTTTTAGCATATATTGCTTCAGTTCTTATTTTGTACTTTGGTACTTTAGCTTGTTTGGTTTTTTGTAAGACATTTTCAGAAGTCTTATAAATAAGGATTAAGTAATTCCCGCATTTGCTAGCATGAGAGACAACAGTATGGCAGGGGGAGACCTTTACTCTTCTGGAAACAGGAAGAAAGAAGCGACATGGCTCTGTTTTGTCTGGAGAACAGGCAGGCTACAGCATAAGTAACAGCTGAGATCCATAAAGATGTACTAATGATAGTGTAGTACTCTGAATGTTTTCTCATATTTTTTTCTGGCATGTAACTTGAGCTATGTCTAATTGAAGTAATCATTTTACTATTGTTTTATCATTGTACTTCAAGGGAAGGTAATTGTCTTTACATAAAAAACTGAACATGAAAACATCAATAAACTTTCTTTTAAGGTAAATGCTAATTTTCAATTATGTATAAAATGTAGGACTATGTCTACATTTTTAGTGAAACCTTTGTAGGATATCAGACATCTGTTGGGTCCTGGACAAGTCCATATGGACAGTGTAATCTTTTTTTTAATCTTACATGTTTGTGCATCTCACATACAGAAATAATTTGCATCACTTATTTAAAATATTTTTTATCAATTTTGCATCAAGTTTCAGTTGACATATGTCTAGCTGTGCTTTTTACTAGAATTTGGTCATTTTAGAAGCTCACAGTAAATCAATGTAAACTTTCAGCAAATGTGCACATCTGTAGGCAGAATCCTATCTGATTTCAACAAAATACCAAAAAAACAAACCACAAGAGCCGCAACAAGTCACATAGTGCTTCTTCCACCAGAACCATGATATACTCATCTGAAAATATTCATTAAATGAAGCCATTCAAAGCATCAGCAATTCTCTGATGGCAGCAATTTTTTATCTATTAACTATAATTTTTTCTCAATACCACTATATCCTTTCCAGCTCATGTTTCAGTACTTTCCCAATAGAGTTTAGTTTGAACACAGGTAACACATGTTGTAAGTACCAGAGGAAAAAGAAAATACAAAATTTTTGGCATGAAGGGAGTGAGAATTCTCAGGAATGCCTACAATTGAAGATGGGAACACGGCATATCAGAAATCTCTAAAGGAGGCAGAGTGTACTAAGGCAAGGATCCTCAGGTATCTCAGTCTAGAAAAGCTTGTAATATACACTCTTCTCCAGAGGATCCTACATTACCACCCACATTTTTTTGGTTTGCATTAAAAGTTGCACCATGTGAGATAACATTTTATTCAGCCATGAAGTTCATACACTAACTACAAGATCACAGCAGGACCTTAAAACAACTTCTATAAGAGGTTTCTATTAGTTTTCACAGTCAGTAATTTTAATCCTGACTTCTACACTATGTGCTCTCTGTAACTATATAATTACGCTTTGCTAGCATAAATACAATTCATATTGACCAGCAGAGATATTCGGAAATATGCACTAGAAGTGAAACTGCCAGCAAGTCTTGTAGGAAATGAAAGAAAAGAGAAAGGATAAATAAAGAAAAGAGAAAGAATAAAGAAAGGAAAGGTTTTTAAAGTTCAGATGGAATTTGTAGTCTTAGTTTGACAGAGAATGAATGTTTGTGTGTGTGCTTTTATGTGCATGCAATAATAAATTTTTTTTCTCTGGTCCGAATAACAAAACAAAAAGAGTGAGTTCTTATTACAGAAAAGCCAATAGGGTATATAGTTCAGATGTAGGACTTTCAAACTCTAACCAAATCCCCACTGTGAATCTGGCACTGGCAGAAGTGTGACATGAGGGTTTTTAGCCTGCGTGAAGACTGCTGTAGAGCTCTGGGTTCAAAAAGTCATTTTCTACTTTCGGTGGAAATATTCACAGCATACAACAGTTTATATCTCAACTCTAGTAAAGCCATCAACCATTGATACGATAAAATAAAGAGAATTGATAAATTAGATCATGTTTAATTCAAATTCAAATTACTTTGTCATGTATCACATTCATGAAAAGCTCATATTCATTTGTGTGTCCCTTCAACCTATTATATACTGCAAACACATATTTCTCCAAAGCAATTTACACAACAAAAGCTATGTACCATTCAAGAACATCATTGGAGAAAATGGCAAGTGGGGAGAGCCCAAATAATGCCCTGCCAAGCTCCTCCCAGGCCCATCACGGGATCCATCAGTTCATCAAAGGCCCACCTCCATGTACAGAGGAGAAGAGGAGCACAAGGGCCTGGGCACCAGTGACCAGGCAGAACTGAGTGAATGACACCAGGCGCCAGCCCTTGGGGTAGGACCAGGGGTCAGAGCCTTATGTCCGTGGTGCAGCACCTGGAGCAGGTGCGGGGGTGCAAGCCAAAGGCCACAATCTGAAAATACTCCAGAGGCCATCATAACAATTAAAGTTCCAGTGCCCAGGAATGTTCCTTGGAATTGTTTACTTTAGTAACAAAGATGTAATCACACATAGGAAATTTCAAAGATGTAGCAGTGGTCACTGCAATGAGCCCTGGTATCAGCTCAGCAACAGCCTCCCTGTCGTCAGAATTTAGCAACTACATACAGGCACGTTCTCACTGCCAATACCTCATGGTCATATTCTGGTTTGGTAACACTGTATACCCAGCCTGTCTTCACAAAATTACACAGGACCTGTAATATTACTACAGAGACTGCAAGATAACGAAGAATCAGACTCTAAATCTATAATCAGGAAATATTTTAAAAGTACCTTATTTAGGGAATGCAGTAAATCCTTTAGGCAATTTAAGAGTTATGTAGAATATGAAATACAAGGACTGGGTTTCAAGGTAATGAATCTGGCAAAAGGACAAAATGTGTTATTTTGAATGATTGCTACTTGATGAGACTATAATAAAATCTCCAGCTCCATCCTATTAGACTAAGCAGGAAGGTCAAATATGTGACAGAAATGGGATTGACAGGATGCAGTTAGCAAAAGGATCAGTAGTACCAATTCTGCTTTTAATTTTGTGAAGTTTAGATTATATTTAAGCTGTGCAAAAAGCAGAAGCTGTTACAACAGGTAAAAATGAGATAAAAAAATCTTCAGAACTATACACAACAGGTTGGAATTAACATATAATATGCTGTATTGGAGAGCTGATGCAATAAATTAATATGGAGCACTTTTATTTAAAAAAAAATCTCAAGGGAAAGTCCTATGGTTGCATATTTAAATGTCTGGTTTTATTTAAAGGCCATATTCTGAAAGAATATAAAACAGGTCAGGTCTACATTATACCACGAGGAAACAGAAGGGCTTAACTCAACAACGATACCTGTCCCTGCACTGTGGGTTTGAATGGATGTGAAATGAGAGACATGGCAGTTTTAAGACATTTTCTCATTCCCAATATTCTGGCAAGCCCCCTCAGGGTTTTCCAACTTGGGTTCTGCTTTCCAGGCCCCTTGAGGAGAAGAAACCCTACTACACTTAAGTGCACGCCCACTATGCCCTGAGGGGCCTTCTCTTCTCTTCTCTTCCTTCATGCCCCTAGCCTGCTAAAATAATTAAAATAGCTAAAAGAGGGATTCAGTGTAATTGAGAAACAAGTATAAGGTCTGCTTGTAATCTGAGATATGCAAAAGAGGTTAGTTCAGTTATTGATAATTAAATAAATCAGGATTGTCTGGATTTGGGTTCACATTTTCAGCTTCTGGGGGAAACTGAACATATGAATCCAGATCTGACTGCAAAGACAAGTTTACTCACCTCAGAATAAATGTTAGTATTGCGGTAACATGAATCAGCATAGAGGTGTTGTTACATTTTTTTTCAGTAGCATTTTGTCAGTGTTTTTTGTAAATTGCACTGAAATAATTTTCTCAAAACTGTAAAAGAATGGGAAAAAAGATTAAAAAGAAAAAAAATTTTGCAGCATGAGAAATTCAGCCAAGAATGGAAATTCCAAAGTGGTAGAAAGCAAATAAAAGCCCTAAAATTAGTTCTTCCAACACATGAAAAAATATATGCACAAGTAGACATACATACACACGTAGATAGTGACAACAGAAGCAGAAAACAGTCATTGTAGCAGAGTGAGACATTAGCTTATGACCTTTTGAATCATCATCTCAAGTCTGTGTTTTAGTACTAATACAGTTCTCCTGTTGGGGGAATTCATGAACAAAATCTCAATCTTCATCAAAGCCCCCGTAGATCACGTTGAAGATTTTCAAAATTTGTAGCCACCTTGACACCTACTTTCCAATTTTGCTGAAAATGCCATACTCACCATTGTGACAAGACAAAGAAATATGTTTCATCTCTGTCTGAAAATAGGCTACAAACCCAGCACTTTTCTAATAAGTAAAATTGCCTCAAATGCTAAGGGAAAGAAGTGTGATGTTAGTTAGTCTGAGTCATTTAACTGAATATACATAAATAAAACTCTAAATTATATTTTCTTTAATTTATAAGGCAGAAAAATATCAGATATACATCTTTCACATTAAAAGGACAGTATTTGATGTATGACAATTCTGATTTGTTGATAAATTACCACCCACCCCACTCTTTATGGGATTTCTAGTGTTCAATGGTTTTTTACATCAGGGTGGTGGAAAAAAATCTAAATGTTGTAATAAATGCCGTTATATGGTCCATCTCTGAAAATGAAACATTTCTTATATATTTTTTGTATTTTGGAATTATTACAATATTCCAATAGAAAGGGAAATAAAAATATAAAAAAGGGGAGAAGTGAAACATAAATAAAGGAAAAAGTCAGTAATGGCAATAATTAATAAATGGAAACCAAAACATACCACCGAGACTCATTCCTCTTTTTTTAAGACTGAAGTAATATTGTTCATTTGTTTCATTAATGTGTGTTCTGTGGAGATGTTATGTATTTATGCAAGAGCTACCTGTCAAAGAGGATTTAATGATTTATATTTTTTAAATTATTGAAGGCTGATTCTGTTGGACATCTAGTTGGCAGAATGAGATAAAGACTTCAGGGAAATGGACAAGAAGATAGTCCACTTCAGAAACACATACACTTCTATTCATTTTCCATATATGGAAGCGAATTGGAGAGGTTTGAATTTAACAGAATAACAACATCAGCTGATGATGAATTTAAAGGCTGTATTATAGTCATACACAGAAAAAACAAATCAAAGCAATCAATGCCAACAGATCCCAAGGACAGGCATTTTAAGACAGTATAGCAAGGCCAGAGCTAATTCTTCCCAAGCTAACTCCAGTCGGTTTCCTGTGGACCATATTCACCCTTTTCCTGCTAAAGTAACCATTCAAAGATGTGACTGGTGCCTAGTGTACCTGGACTCTGGGCTGAAGCAAATGAGAGCTGAGATTCCTACGCTGGTGGGCATATTTGTTTACACCAACAACCAGAAGAATGCCCCACAACCTTCAGCTTGCCTTCATAATGATGAGGAGCTAAGCCAACTGCTTGGGGAAGTCATTGTTGCCTCTCAGAGCGGATGCTCCATCCAAAACCCAGCCCATGCTCTTGCCCAAGAAAACTGATAGCCACAATGCCAAAACAAAGTAAAATCAACCAAATGGGAAAATTCACCCTGAAACAAAAAGCAACAGTGGTGAATTGGGGATGAGAAAAACCAATAGAACAATGAAAGAGCAAGAATGTCATCGTACTTTATCTGAAAACTGCCCTAACCTGCTCATGGACTTCTTGAAACAGATGTGCTGTTTTGTACTTTGAGCATGCATTAGTTGGGTGACAACTGCATAGGGGTATTGTATTTATGGAAAATGAAAGCATATGAGAAAATGTGTCCTATGAGAACTTGGGTTGCAGTATATTTTCAAAAGCTAAAACTATTCACCTTCAAAAATCTGAGATTTCCTTGTGCTTTTATCTATTTTTTAACATGTAAATATATTCAATACCCACATTTTTATGCTGAAGTTTTAGTAGATGTTTGTACAAAACAGAATGGGGCTACAGAAGTTTGTTTTCAAAGGCAGATTGGCAGAAATTACAAGTAGATGGAATAGCATTAGCTTTAAATGGCATATATGTATCACCAGATTTTACAAGGTATGAATGCTTCAGAAGTCTTGAGATAATTATTGGAACAAAGCTTTTTTTAAAATTATGATAATTCTAAACTGAACCTTCTCTGTCTTTTAAACAGCAGGATTTCTCTAATACTGTACATGCCTTTATAATTACTTTACTTCAATGTAATACTTTAATGAAGACCAGTTTAATTAAATTAAATTTCTCCCTAGTGGTAACTCAATCAAAATGCATTCTACCCTCATTATGTTATCTGTAGGAGTCCAACATTGTAAGTGCTATAAGGAAAGCTAGTTTTAATGAGAATGGTCATAATGTATTATACTTGAGAGTCAAGTTACAGAAACTTTAAATGTCATATAATGAAGAACTACATATTAAGATGAGAAGGTAGACATTTCAGTACTAATTGGCTCTGTTTAATATTGTCCTTTAAATTATTATGTTACTTATTACTTATTTATGGCAGGCATCTACTTAGAATGTTATACTGCATGCAAGTTACAGTGCCTAAACTTTCATAGACAAATATTTTTCTCTTTCTTAATGATTAGGACAACAATCACTGAAGCTTATTCTGAAATGACATTCACTGTCACCTCCTGCAGAGCTGTTTAACAATGACACGTTAGTAACATATTTACGAGGACTTTCATTTTAAAAAGTTTTGGTTTTAGAAATGTGTATAGTATACATCCTGATAATACTGAAGTGTTTTTTCTGCAAATTGGATGTTCATAGTAGAGTTTATAAACTATTCTTTTTCCAGGTGCTAAACTCTGCTTTTAGATAATGAATGTATTCAGTAACCATAAAGGTAGCCAGATGCTAAATTAGGAGGAATAAATCACTAAAGTACTAGGCCTCATGCACCTTGTGTCTCTGTCTCCTGGTTGACACCAGAATCCTAATGCCACAACTAGAAACATATTAGTATGATGAGGAATTTTCTCTGCAGTGAACAAAATAAGTCTTTTGTGTAAAACCTAGGAATGGACTAGAACATAATGCTCAGCAGGGACACAGCCTATCTCACATCTGGCTCCACTGACTTCCTCCAGTCGGCCACGTTTCCCTCAACCCAAACCTCACACTGTCACCCTTGTACACCCTACAAGGTCAATTTTTATAAAACGAAGATGGCTGCCAACCTGCCTTCTTACTCAGGTACATCTTTGAAGGTCTTGGACATGTTCAGAGAAGAGGCAATTAGCACCTTGGTTGGATCTCTATGATGCTCACAACCACAAAAACCCCCAATATTGAAAGATAACAAAGTTTCCAGAAAAACAGCAGTGTATGACTACACTTCTGTCTAGTAGTAAAATCTGTCACAACCTGTGTTGTTGATGGCTAACTGCAACATCATGTTGTTGGCTGCAACATCTTCAGTGGCTGTAGTACATACCCACCTCAGAGGAATTTCGCCCTTACCAGGTATCCATTTGGGAGCAAACGTTCACTTTTCTCATCTCTGTTGCACTTCTGACAGAACTTCCTATGCCACTTGTGTGGCAGTACTTTCAAACTTGAGCTTTTATGCTATAAACTGTTGCATCCACAGAAGAAGATGTACACTAAGCAGAATATAATATTTGCCTGTTTTGAAAACCAAAATAAGTGCTTTTGTACCTAGTGGCTTAGTAAAAATAGTATTGCTATTGCTAGCAGCAACAGGACAAAGACTTTATGTGAACTGTGTCTTATACTAAATTTACAGGGCCCCAGTCCTGGTCTATTAGGCTTGTTATCAATCTGTTATAAGAATGTGCAGTGCTGAACACCAGGTGTCTCTTCTTTTGATGTCCTTCTATGATGGCCTTATTGTTACGCTCAGAAAGCAAAACTCAGCCTGGCTTCTCCGTAGCTCTCCATACAACTAACCACAACAAATGATCTTTAACTTTTCATGAACCTTAGCTGAAGAAAAGTATGAGGAAAAAGATTTCTTCAGTCACCTTTATTATTTGAAGCATTGGAATTCATAGTAAGAAGAGCAGGTAATGCAAGACTTAATTAGCAAGTGCTCCTTTCCATATCTTTTGATGAAACTGGCTACAGTATCTCTAACCTACATTGGCAGGGAACATAGGAACATAGGTTTCTCAGTGAGTCACTTTCTCATCTCAGGAGATGTAACCACTGCTGCTATCAAGATATCACAATAATTCCGAAAGAACATCTGAATATCAAAGTGCACCAGGTCAAATTAAGGCAATGCTGGACAGAAGGAAAATTACATGCAACTGATTGTCAAGAAATGGACTGCGCTTGACACAGCTAAGTCAAAATCAGCTCAGTGTACATTACAACCACAGAACATTTCTGAAATAATGTAGTTAATGTGGACAGGACTTGTCCACAAGTGATTTCCTACTGCTAGGGAACAAACGGTTGAGCAGAAAGTTTATTAAAACATAAATCTTCAAAGAATAGGTCACAACTGACCAGCCTCTTGCTATAAACTTTTACCACAAGCAAAACAGAGTATTTCCAGAATCACTATATAATCACAGAATCACAATAAACAATAGTTTCAACCTTGCAGACTTTTTGAAATTTAAATATATACAACATTTTATAATATTAATAAAGGTATTTAAAGCAACAGTTTGGTCTATATTTCTGTGTAATTTGCTTTGGGGTTTCCAGGTTTGGTAATTAGCAACATGATTTTTCAGAATTTATGTTGAATCAGTTACAACTGTGTACGTTTGATAGCTTTGAAAAGCTG
>VYZW01017237.1:8903-19189 GCA_013401315.1 Balaeniceps rex
GCAGGCGTGGCGGCGCGGCCGGTGAGGGGCTGGCGTTCCCCGCCGCTTCTGGCGCGGGCGGAGAGGGGGCTCTCGGCGCCGGGAGGCGGGCGGGCGGGTGAGCGACCCCCCCGGGAGGCGTGCCCCCCGCACGCCCCCGCTTCCTCCCGGGGCGCGGGCCAGGTGCTCGCCCGGCGGGGACGGGGCAGCGNTGGCGCTGTCCCCGCGGCCGGGGGGCATCGCCTGCTGGGGGCGGCGGCCTCCGGGCAGCCTGGCTGAGGCAGGGCGGGGGCAGAGCCGGGGCGTAACTTTGAAGCAGACTGGTGCGTGCCCCTCTCCCCCGGGCCGCAGGGGGGGTTAAACCTCTTCGAGGCCGAGGGCGATCTCCTCTCCCCGTTCTTCCCTCCTCCGCCCTGTGCCAGCTGTGAAGCCGGGAGCCTGTGCGTGGCTTTGCTCGCCACAGGGCGGAGGAAGATTCGTCCGACTCGTCAGTCGGAGAGTCAAGAAGTTCAATCCCGGTGCGCCCGGAGCTGGCGAGTTCCCACCCGGTGTTACCGGGCTGCCGGCGCTGGCGCTCGGGCTGACGGACTGACTGAGAGACTGACGGCAGCCAACGAGCCATGAAGTTCTGGCTCCAGAGTTGTCTTGCATCCCGTGGTGTTGTAGAGCGGGGGCGAGTGTGGAGGAACAGTACGGTGTATGTGCAGGCAAAGTTGGGGAAGGTGTCTGGTTTACTCTTCTGGGGATGTTGGGGTTTTGGGGTGCCTTCTGATGCTCGGCTCTCCCCTAGATCAGGATGTGCAGCACTGGAGATCAACACCAACTTCAATCAACCACGTAATGGAGGCAGTTCTGGATCTCTAAAAGGGCTCAGAGTATCTGCAATAGTGAACACTATCTGGTAGGTACTTGTGCTTTATTTCTGAGTTGCTTGGACTTCTGGTAGGTTAAATAGTTAACGGAAGGATGGAGAAGTTTACACAAAGTGTCACGTAAAACAGCGAAGGCTGAGATGTCTCTTGGTCTGCAAGCTGGAATAGATGCCGCTTATTTTTAAAATAGAGATGTACAGAGAGCATATTGGGGATGTCAAAGTGCATATAAACATTGTCTAAATAAAAAGTGGATTTTGTTATGAAACTTGTTACGTGAAAGCATACTCCATTAAACGAGGAATGAGAGAGGAATTTTAAAAGCTGTGCTGTTGGTTTTGACCAGCAGTCTGGTTTTTGTTTGTTTTTGTTTAGAAGGATTTCATGCAAAAAAAGAAAGCTTGTGAATAATTACAGAAACCCTGTTTAAACCAACCGGCATGATGGAAACTATAGGACTGCCCTGAATTACGACCTCTTTGAGCAAGCACACATCATTTAGAAAAGCCTTTTGTTACTGTCTTTAAATATTGCCAGCAAGGCAGTCTATTTCAGTTGTGTTGTTAAATGAATTCCCCTAAGCCGATTAGAAGTAGATGCCATTTTTTATAAGTAAAATGATTTGCTTTTAACTTCAGGCTAGTGATTCTTTTATCTTTGCTAGACTGAAAAGCCCTCTGCTATCACATTTGGGTAACGTGTGTGTATACTATGATTGTCCCCAAACTTGTCTTTGTAAAACATAGCAGTTTGAGGTAGAGCTTTTCTTTGTGAGGCATACTTCTCTGCTCTCTTAACGTTTCTTATGGCTCTCTTCTGGATTATTTCCTCTCTTGCAACACCCTTGATGATCTGTCTGTGCTTTAGCTGGATCCAGTGTCCTGGTGTCTAGCCTTAATGCTGTCATTTTTCACTGTTGGTTATTATTGGAATTGACAATATTTATCACTGTGTACCAATATATCATGGGAGACTGTTAGAGCTGTGTATTGAACAGTTCTGCCTTTTGTAGATTTCTCAGTACTGAAGAATTTCTATCAAATAATGGACTTTGTACTATTGTTAGGATTCGTTTTGTTCCTAATGTACTGAAAAGACTGTTTCTTGTGTCTTTTGCTTCACTGAGCAGTCTATAGCATTTTACTTAAGCTTATTGCTATCCTTGAGCTTTCCCCCTGTTTTTTCCCCCATTTGTTTATATGTAGTCTGAGGGAAAGGATTAAATTTTGGTTAATGTTTCCATCTAGTTACGATTAACGTTGGTGACCCTTTTGTTTGGATGTGACTTCAGAAGACTTATTTAAAAAAATAGTCATGTATCTTTGAAGTCAGATTCTCTTCTTAACTTGAGTTCATGAGTTTTTTCCAGCTTTATGAAACTGGAACTTTTTAAACCACCAAGTACATATAAACAGGGTTTAATTCTGTTTGCACATAATGAGTATAACCAAGGCACGATCACTTGTAGCTAAGCTGTGGCTAATCTTTATTTTGGTGATCAGTGTCAAGCTGAGGTCTAGTCAAGAATTCCACAGTGTCAAATTCAGTATTTTTATGTTTTCTAATTTTTAGAAATCCTGATCCTGTTGCAAAATTTTCAAAATGATCTTTTCAGTGTCTGTTTATTAAATGAAAGTCCTGTGTGATAACAGTTTTGGGGTCATGGTGTGGGGGAATGTTCTGAACATTTTTACCTGAGTGCATGGACGTGCTGTTCTCTTCTGTGTATTGATGGTCAGTATTCCCTCTCCTTGCGCTTTAGATGCGGGGTCATTGATCCATATATGTCCAAGATGGTTTGCCTCCAAGCTGTCAGTGACTTGTAAACAAGTGATGCAATTTTCTATATAGTACCATTTCCCCTTTTTCTTTGTTTACTTGCTATTTCCTAAATAGGCAGCAATATTGATCTTAGTGTTCTACTCATGTATCTCCCCACTACGTGTCAGTAGCGGCACCTTTGTTGAATATATACCTATAAGAGTACGATTTTCTGTTATTATTTGAGTTTCTAATATTGTCAAATTAGGCATTAAAGCAGACTCTTTCTTTAGGCTATCAAAGGAATGTGATTACTTATGTTTTCAGTATTATTATTAATTCCAATTTATTGTCTTTATTCCAATTTGTCTTCTCTCCTTTTTTCTCTCTCTTTTTTTTTTTTTTTTTATTTTTTTGTGGCTAGTTCAGGACCTTCCCAAATACTCAAACCACTTTGCTGCATAAACAGTTGTTTCTTTTTCTGTGGAGGTGGAAGCCACCAAAAATGATACATTTCCTTATCCTGTACCAGCCAGATGGCATTTCATAATTCAGTGCCTTGCATCACTTTAACTGATGGTTCATTTCCAGTTCTGCTGTCTTTCTGTCAAGGAACTAGAAGGAACTTAAGAAGGTCCACTCAAGTGTTTTTCATATCCTTCAGAGTTCAGTGAACTGTAACATATTTCATAGAACAGTGTCTCTACTACCAGTGGATCCTTTCTAAGCAGCTTCAAAAATCAGCCCAAATTGAGCAGAAGTCTCCTGTTGTTGCTTGTGGGAAGATGTGTACCACTCTCTTACTCTTAAGAGCTGTGAGATCGTAGTAAATGTTGAAGTTCAACAGAATTCAGTGAAAAAGCATATGATATAAAGAGGCAAGAACTAGAATGTAGAGTACATTTATTATATCGTTAAAAATATAAAAAGGGCAGTATCGTGCTGAAGCTCAGAAACTAGGAAAATTGTTCACGACTAAAAGAGGGATGTGAGTAGATGGGAGAACTTTTAGGAAAGATGATAAAGAACTTCGAATATGCTGCTTTTTGCACTCCTTAAATGACATCAAAGATAGTAAAGAAGTTGATGTCCTTTAGCAGCATGACCCCTGCTTGTGCCTAACAGATCTAAAGGAGCTCAATATATTTTACTTCCAAAGAACAGGCTTCGTATTGTGTTCAGAGCCATTTAAGAAAGTGAGTTTGGTATTTTAGGTTCACTCCGTGCAACTTGGCCTTCCCCAGTGGCATTTTGCCATCTGCTGCTCACCTTCCTTATCCATTGGTCTCACTAGGAGTTGAAGGAATTTATCATGCTGCCAGGGAACCCACAGTTTGAAGTCGTCGCTCAAGCAAGCCTTGAAGGCTGGCAGTTTTGTTTAAACAGTGGGCAGACAGAACTGTGTAATGAGGCATGCATAACCCCAGCCCTCGCTCTTTGGCAAAGCCAGCATCGTTCTGTGAGTGCTGTGAGTGCCAAATTCACCCCACTAGACAGAAGGACAGAAATGAGCTTTTGAACTTTCTAATGGTTATGGTAAAAGTTCCACGTGTTCAGCACTCTGAATCTTCAAAGCATCTTACAAACCACATATATTGGATAGAAAATAGCTGTTAGCTTACGGTGGATACTGTGAATTAGGCAATCATTTTATATAGGTTTTAAGGCTTGAATCCTTGTTTATAGGTTAGGAGTGTGATTATTTTAACATTCTTTTACCTTACAAAGGTGCTAAGAACTTCACAGATGGAGATGCACGTTTGTATAGTCCGAGGCAGTCTTGGTAGAGGACTCCAAGCTTGGCTTTCCTAAAAATTGCAATATATTAGCCTAAACAAAACATGGTACTAATGTGATTGCCTTCATCCCTGTGTTATAATGGAAAGACATGCTTCGTATGTCAAAATGCTGTTGATTTTAAAACTCTTCTACTGGCTTCGTTCATGGGTGTAAGGGTCTGTTTCGGTAATTAGGTCAAAATGAGATCTAGGAATGTTGTATGTCCTAAAAAGAGTAAAGGGGACACAATGGGGAAGGAGTCAAGAAAGAACAATTATTACTACCTGGGCTGTAAAAGACTGGTAGTTAAACCTTAGTTACAGCTGTGTGCTTCTTCAAAAAGTCCAGATTCCTAGTTAATCTTTAGAATACTTTTAGAGTAGAAAAATACTGCCTTTTTATACATAGGTCAGCTGCCTTCAGCAATGTCAGTTGGAACTGAGGGCGCTCTACAAATCAGAGCTGTACCAGGAGTAGTTAGGCATTTGGCAGCAGTTGCCAAGTGAGCTAGATGGAGCAACCATGAAAACTCAGGGGTTTCTGTTTCTCAGTAGGATTCTCAGCTACATTTGTAGCTTCGGTGGAATTTTTGGAGCATTCAGCTCTGCATAGTGTCCAGCCTTGTTTGCAATGTTGAATACTTATGGCGCTCTGTCCTCCAAACTTCTCAGTGGGGCACTGGACTGACGAAAGGTTCACTGTACCTGGAGTGTCACGTGAGTTCAATTTTCTTGTGCATGGATCAGGTGGAGGAATTGGTGCCCATACAAGATCCCTGCTGGCATTGTAGGTATCTGTTTAAATATGATGCAAACCCACACAACTTTACTCCTTGTATCTTATGAGTATTTTTCAAATATGACTTCTTAATACATTTTACTTAAATTTGTTGGAAAAGTTTGTGGATGAATAGAGAACTAATCTTTCTTATTTCATTAAAAGAAATAATTTCAGATGGAAGGAGACTTTTTTGTGAAATGATTACAACTTTGGGTGTTCTATCTTACAGTCCACAAACATTGATTTTAAATCTGATCCTTGACAAGTAGCTGCTTTTTTTTAAAAAAAATTCTCTGGTTCTTTGATTCCTCCAGGGAAAAATAAGGCCTTGTTAATATCAGCTTTTTGTTTCTTTTGGGGAAAGGAGGGAAGAGGTGAGAAAGAGTAATATTGAAGTAAAGTAAGTTTACTCTTTTGATACATAATAAAGAAAACATGCACGCATCCTTAGAAATGTATATATTAATCATTGTATGTAATGTTCAGAGAGGGATAAGTTTTACGTTACTGAATACACTGAAATTTTACTTCAGAATCCTTTGCTTTGAAAGCTTTCCAGTATATTAATATTTGCGTGGATGATGACAGTGCAAACACTGTACCCTGTGGTCACACATGCTTACTGACAAAGAGCGAGCAATACTTCTACTGCAGTTTAGGCCAGATGCATATGGGCATGAGCTAGTTCTAAGGGCAGAATTTGTGGATATCTGCTTCTTCATATGAGTGAATATCCTGTTTCTGGATGTAATCCTCACAAAGTTACTGTCTGTGAATTACTGGATGGGAGCCCTCTTCCTTACCAGGCAACGTTTATGTCCGTATGCTGCAGAGAGCTGACTCTTGGGGAAAGGGGATGAGGGTGAGAGCTCACTGGAGGGTTGGGACTGAAGATCGCTTTGCACCGAAGCAGCTTCTCTGCACTACTTTGTGTGGAAAGATTCAGTCAGTTCAACCCAAAGCAATGAAATAAAAAGCTCAGTCAGCCATTTCATCTTGAGATACTCCGCCCTCCAAAACAAATATTAAAAAGAAAATGTAGGGTTTGGCCCATGCATATCCCAGTAATTTCCACTGATTAAGTTGATGCTTGTAATTGGGATCTAGACAGGCCATGTTTTGCAAAATATAAGTATCTTAATTTCAGTAGAGGAAGTTACAAGATTTATATAGTCCCTTTGATATTTTATTTAACCCAATAACTGCTTGGGAAGGAAAGAGTCTGTTTAATTTACCTTTGTCCTAGATTCAGTTTTAATATCTAATGTTTAAATGAAGGGGGGTTGATCTTTATTCTTAATGATTCATGCTGCCTCAAAGCACAGTGGTTTCTAGTTGTGTGCTGCCTTTCCCACTGGGGGATGCAAACAAAAGAACAATAATTTCAGACTCCTCCTTCAGTTTCCAAGAGAACCTTAGCTGCTCAGGGATAGCTTTGAATTTTAAAAGCATTTTTCTTCCAAATTGTGTATTGATTGCACACAAAATAGCAGTGCTGTAATATGCAATTTAAAACAAATGCATGATGGTGCTCATTTGCTTTTAATGCTGCTTTTTCCAGCAGAAAAACAAAAAGTGGATTCTGTTCCCATAAACCAGTCTTGCAAAATCCTTACAAACATTTATTAGTCTAGACACAAAATATTCTCACCCGGCCTCAGCTTGATGATGGAAAAAAAAAAAAAAGGCAAGCTAATATTGTACTTGGCTGTCAAAAAAGGGAAAGAAAAAAAAAAAGCTTGCCCCAGGCTAGTGAACCAGTAACATTTTGCTAGGGCTGCCTACAACAACAGATGCATCTTGTTCCCATGGGGCTTCCAGGCCTGCCTATTCTCTTAATGCTAAACTTGGACATTCTCATAAACATTCTCTTTGAGTACCACACCCCAGTCGTATCCTGGGCTCTTTTAATTTGGTTGATTTAATGATGACACTAGACATGTTTGTTTTGCCTCTCCTTACCAATCTTTGTATTCCCCTACCTCTACCCAGATATCATTTAACTAATGCATTAATTCAAAATCAATCCTAATATATAGGAACTGGAATAATTAATAGAAGTCACTGTTTAAATCTACATGTAGGAAACCTTGATTTAAATGATTTCTTCTAATCTTGATTTGGATTTGTGCTTTTGATAACTTTCATAAATGGCAAATTATTCTCATTGTTTGATATTGTGGTAGTTTGCAGAGTTTTGTTTTGTAAAGGGATAAACTATATTGGTGAGTGTTTATCAGTCCTTTATCTCAACATACGCTCACTCATTAATTTTTATTTTTTGTCATTTTCTTAGAAAATAGTGAATTATGAATATCTTGTTTTTCAGATAATGATTAGTTCCTGTTATTCCAAATTTATGTCAAACTGCATTTGGCTAGAAATTAAAATTTAATTAAAAATTCCCCTAAACAGCATAACATGTCTGTGTTAGTAATTAAACTACTGTAAATATGAAGAATATCTAAGAATACATTTACTCAAGCATGACTGTTTTTTTTTTAAACCTACAGATTTATGAGACAAAATATGATACTTTTTTATACTTACTAGATTATTGTTTCTGTGATGACGTATCCATGTCTGTTAAGATTTTAGCCCTGGCAGAGCTCGTGCTCAAACCTGAATTGGAGATCTTACATAGAAAATAGCCTGCTCTGCTTTTTCAGCTTTGAGGCAGGACACTTCTTCATTCAGAAAATAATTCGTATCTTCACTCAGTGCAGATGTTTACAAAGTGAATGTCTGTCTGTAAGGTTAGTCATTGACTGTCACTAATTCAGTGTTTTCAGTAAGAATTTCCAACTTAGTTAACTAAGACAACTTGCTTCTAAAAAAATAACTATATCAACTAAAACTGTCTGTTTTAATACTGGGGTTTTTTCCTCAGTGCTTTTATCCCATTAATAAAAACTTACCTGTTTACAGTTAGAACAGTATTTCAGGCAGTCATCAGTGCTCTTAATGAGGATGACTGGTTTAATGTTGGTAAATTAGATAGGTGTTACTCATATGAGGGAATGTGTTCAGTGTGTTCTTGAAACAAAGTGTTTCTGACTAAGACTGATTTTGATTTTCCTACTCTAAATAATAGGAGGTTTAAACATAATACTAATTCTTCTCTTCCTCCCCCCCCCAACTCTGATGCTATCCTGTTTTGTGCTGTGTAAATTTTTTTAGGCTTTTCTGCTGCTTCTTAAATGTGTTTTTATCAACACATACAGTATTTTTTAATAAAATTCTACTGCCCACTCTCATTTAAATCAGTGAAAGTATGATTTTGACCCTAGGATATTTATGCAGCTTTAAACTACCTATATATTTTAAAACAGAACTAATCTGATTTTTTGGTGGTGTTTAAATCTAACGTAAAAAAGAAGAAAGCAGTGCCACAGCTATTGATTTGTAGCACAGTGTTTTAGTTAACTACATACTTTCCACTTAAATCCCGTTGTGCTAATTTTCCACCATTATACTCGTACGTGAGAGACAAAAAGTGAAACTCTATAGTCAGTTTTAGTTTTAAGCTGAAACATCCCAAAATCCTGGGGAGGAAAATTAGATTAGAAGGGACTTCCGGAGATCATCTAGTCCAGGCTCCTGCTCAAAGCAAAATTAACTGTGAAGATAGATAGGGTTGTTCAGGTCTTACCAAGTTTTGAAAACTTCCAAGGATGGAAATTCATTAAAAGTTCCCAGCAGATCTCCACAACCTCTCCAGACAACTGGTTACAGTTCCTTGCCAGCGCTTAGATGCTGTTACTCTACCATCACCATGCTCCTAAAGTGATGTTCACCTGTAGCAGACCAAGAGTATGTTGGTGTTGCAGTGAGAGGCAGGTAAACCTGAGCTAGCCTGACAGTCTTGCACTGGTCCTGGCAGTAATTTAGTGCTGCACTGGCAATACTTACACTTAATGACAGTGACCAAGTACCCTGAATATGGAGAGGGAAACTTCAGTGTTGTATTTGTGTTGTGAAAGTGCTGCTGCGTGACCAGCGTTGGTTGGATCAGGTCGGAGGATAACATCCTGAAGAAATTCTGTAAGATCAGCTGTGGCTGCAAGCATGAACACTAAATTTTTCTGCACCTCTCTGGTACGGAGGAGTCTGTCAGTAGGGACGAAGTGAATTCTTGGTTTTGTCTGTCCTTAATTTTTGTGATTCACCTTACAATTGTAAAGGTGTTATATGACACTGGAAGCATTCTGGAGCCGCATTAAAAAAGCCTTCTAAAATATCAGCTCCAAAGTCACATCTTTTTTACTTCCTAAGTGGAGAAGCAAATCATGTGGCAAAGAAAATAAAGGACTTTTTATGCACTCTGTGTTCCTTGACCTTCTCACAAAGTGGTAGCAGACGTAAGAGGCTGGAGGAGGCTTTAAGGAGGGCATGGGGTGGGAAGCAGGTGGGTCTGGGGCATGCAGAAGAGGTTCTGAGGAAGGACATGTGAGGAAAGCCCACAGTGGCCCAAGTGGTGGACGAGGCTCTAAAGAGTAGTTGGAGCCTTGATAATGTGCGTTAAAGTCTTTACCTTGACATGGGCTAACCTAGGACCATGCGATAGAACGTAACTTTTTTTGCTTTTCAAGTGACACTCCAAGTCCTTGCTTTTTCCTCATTCATAAAACACTGGCTCATACAAACACTGGGTTTATACATTTATTTCAAGTATTTGGGGATCCTTTACAAGTTACTTAAATTATGGGTCTGTATCCTGGTGTATGCAAGTCTGTTTGTACATGTGGAGCATGCAGCAGTGCGTATTAGTGTAACCTGGTGAGTCCGTTGTAAGTCCTTGTTTTCAGTTTCTTATGGTTGTTGAAATGAGAATTTCTCACACGTTTCTGTTTGGAGGCTGATTTTGTTCTCTGTTCATTGAGTTTTGGGGAAACATTCAGCTGGTTCAAGAGCAAAATTAACAGGGTGAGGAGGGAAGCAAGGAGGGGAAGAGAAGCAATCTCAATGTAAAAAGCCGAATTATCTTTCTTTTTCTGAACAGCTCTGTGCCTCAGGGATTTGACATAGGAACTTGAAATTTGGCAAGGCTCTAGCCCTGAGGACTGAGAAATGTGTTCCACTGTTGGGAAAAAAAAAAAAAAAAAAAAAAAAAAA